>JAKWBJ010000165.1:695000-980000 GCA_023159175.1 Wohlfahrtia magnifica | reverse complement strand
ACATATACATATACATATACATATATACATATACATATACATATACATATACATATACAGTATACATATACAGTATACAAGTATACAATATACATATACAGTTATACATATACATATACACATAGTACATGTATACATATACATATACATATACATATACATATACAATATACATTATGCATATAGTGTTCACACAAATAC
This sequence comes from Wohlfahrtia magnifica, assembly GCA_023159175.1. Taxonomy (NCBI): domain Eukaryota; kingdom Metazoa; phylum Arthropoda; class Insecta; order Diptera; family Sarcophagidae; genus Wohlfahrtia; species Wohlfahrtia magnifica. The sequence continues at coordinate 979,799 of JAKWBJ010000165.1, read as the reverse complement.
ATACAAGATCACCATAAACAGCTTTGTTTTTAATGATACAAGGGCGCATTGACACTGAAGCTACCTAGCGATAGATGGCAGCACAAACACAAAAAATTTCTCTTTCTTAGAAATTACGATCTGTCAAACGTCAGCTGTTTAAATTTTAGCCAAATTCATCGATTAGTTTATTTGTTGTAGTCGTTTAAAATAAACAACTTTTGTGTTTCTTGGAAAATGGAAAAAAGTGAATTTCGTGTAATGATTAAACACTATTATTTGAAAGGCAAAACGGCGAAAGAGACAAAAAGAAAAGCTTGATAAACTTTACGGCGAATCTGCTCCGTCAGATTATATGGTAAAATATTGGATTGCTAAATTTAAACGGGGGCTGCGAACAAGCACTGCAACAATACCAACAGGAAGGCCAAAAGAGGCGGGTTACTGAAGAAAATATCAAGAAGATCCTCGATATCATTATGAATGATCAGCCGGGTCAAAATCCGAGAGATTGCTGAAAATCGGTAAACATATCATATGAACGTGTGTTCAACATTTTGCTATGAACATTTGCATATGAAAAAGCTATCGTAATATGGGTGCCGCGTTTGCTCAGTGTTGAACAAAAACGAGTTCGACAGATAACTTCACGGCGGTGTTTGGACATGATAAAGCCATAATCCTGCTGATTTTTGGCGTAGATTAATAACTGTTGATGAAACGTGGGTCCACCACTTACACACCTGATACCAAAAATCAATCGAAAGCATTGGGTTGAAAGCTGTGTGGAAGTGCTCCGAAGAAGGCGAAGACAGCGAAATCGGCTGGCAAGGTTATGGCCATTTGTATTTCGGGATGCACATGGAATATTGCTAATCGATTATCTTGAAAAGGGATCCACAATCACAGAAGAGTATTATCGTGCATTATTGGATCAATTGGTTGATGCAATCAAGGAAAAACGACAACATTTAAACAAGCAAAAACTGCTCTTTCTTCAAGACAACGCATCGGTTCACACAGCATTAGATACGATGCTAAAACTACGAGAATCCACTTCGAATTGGTTGATCATTCACCTTATAGTCGCAGATTTAGCCCCTAGTGACTTTTTCCTGTTTCCAAACTTGAAAAAATGGTTCGCAGGAAAAAGATTAATCTCAAACGAAGAAGTGATTACCGAAACTAATGCGTATTTTGAGGAGTTCCCAAAATCTTATTATTCAGCATGGTATAAAAAAGTTGGAAAAATCGTCTTACTAAGTGTATTGAGCAAAAAGGAGACTATGTTGAGAAATGAATGATTTTTGAAAAAAAAATGTTTTTTTTCCTACTTAGGTAGCTTCACTATCAATCCGCCCTTGTATGTGTACTGATTTTTGTTTGATTGTACTGACTTTTTTTCTGTTATGTACTGATTTATTTGATTTTAAATCTGGGCAACCCCATTTGTGCAGCACAAACCTCGACCTTAACCAGTGTCTAGTATTCCGTTTGACATAACAAGTGTTATTCTAAACAAATATTTTCTTTATAAGATTGCATAAGAAAAAAGGCAATCGTATAAAGAGAAATATTTTAGTATTATATTTGCTTGTAAATAACAAAATAGATATAATATTTGCTTGTAGATAGCAAATATAATATGGGCTTTAGTTGCGGGAGAGAAAGAAAGTGAATTAAGGGTTAGTTTCTCTTCTATTTTGATATTTCCTAACAATCATTACCTTTTAAATTGGGAAATCAGAGAGTACCAATAAGAAAAGATTATTTTTATTAACATCTTTAAATTCATATATGAACATATTTATATATGAGCATAAATTTTAAATGGTGATCAATCATAATAAATACTAATTAAATAATGAAAGAGTAGGTTGAGTTTTAAGTATATATATCAAGTTTTAATAAATTAAAATTCCAAATAATATTGAAGTTAATCAAATTTATATACATACATATGTAGATTTAATTGTTATTTTGAGTATTTTAAATATATTTCAAATTGGAGGTTTTAATAAAATGCAATATAAAGGGGTCCGCCATATAACGTTTTTTTTTCCACTAGTGCTTATTTCGTGAATGGTAACACTTAGCACATGTCTGATTTGACAGATAATTAGTTTTAATCCTTCCGCTGAACGAATATGATTGTGTATACGCTTGAACAACGCTGGGAAAATATTGTGACATTACTTTGAAAATAATGGTAATATTGGAGAATGTGTCCGATAGTGCTCATTTTTGATCTTAGCGGGTATGTAAACAAGCAAAATTGACGCATTTGGGGCACAGAAAACCTGCACGCATACATTGAAAAGCCGATACACCCAAGAGGAGTCACAGTTGGTGCGGATTTTGGTCCAGAGGCATAATTGGGCCATTTTTCTTCGAAATTGAGCAAGGAGTGGCCCCTTACAGTCACTGACAATCGTTATCGGACCATCTTGAACGAATTTTTGTTCACAAAAATTGAAGAGGAGGATATTAGCAACATTTGGTTTCAACAGGACGGCGCTACGTGCCACACAGCCGAAGCTACACTCGGTGTTTTGCGCCCTGTTTTTGAAGATCACATTATCAGTCGCAGAGCTGATGTCGGAGCTGCGATTTAACACCGTTGGACTATTATTTGTGGGGTGCCGTCAAAGATAATTGTTACACCAACAAGCCTGAGACAATTGACGCTTTAAAGGACAATATTCGTGAAGCCATTGGTGAAATACAGCTGCACACAATCGATAATGTGCTTAAAAATTGTACCGATAGTGTAGGCTACTGCATGGCCAGCCGAGGCAGCCATTTAAATGAAATTGTTTTCCATTATTAACCGGAAGGATTGTACTTTCAAATAAAAAAGAAATTTGAGAAAATATTCAGTAGTTTTTTTTATAGCATTTTCAAAAAAAAAAAATTATTTGCGGACCCTATAATTAAATTTGTAATTTAAGTGGAGTTTATGGGGCGACAGTTCGCTGACTAATAACAAAAATTTAAAGGTTTTACTCCTGAGGAAATAAATTATGTTAATTTTTTTTAATTTATAATTGGAGGTTACATTAAGTTCAATAATTTTCCAATAAGTTAAATTACAACATACAAATTTAGTGATTTTGTGCCACTAATTGCAAAAAACGCTAAGTATAAATTTCATATTGAAAGATAAAAAGTAAATGAAGAAATGTATTGTCCAAAAGCCAACGAGCTACTTGGGACACCGCTAATAAACGCTTCGGTCTTAAAACGACGCACTAGCATAAGGTTTCCCCTAGGTAAGTAAGCTGCACGAACCTCTAAACTTCCATCGCAAAGGTTTTAATCGATTCATTAGCCTTTTGCGTTCTGCACCTTAACTCCATACGATATAGATCTCGTTTACCTTCATGACCAAATTTACTTTCAAGCGCTACCACTAGGTCGGTGTAGTTGTTTCTACAGGAGGTTTATAGAATTGCTGCTGCTGCACCTTTGAGAACCAAAATTAGTTCCATAGTCCTCCCAACCATTTCTGTTGGCCACGGTATCCATAGTCCTCCCAACCATTTCTGTTGGCGGTATCAAACTGTAATTGGACACTGCCTGTGGCATGCTACTATAAAAACAACGAGTCTTTATTCGGCCGAAAATTTCTGATACAGCACGCACTGGTTTAAGTCTTTGTGACTGGTGACTGTTTATTTGCTCTTCTATTACGATAAATTTCCCATCAACAGATTTCTGGAGGTTTGATATTCTTGTCTTCACTCCATTTACCCTCTTGCTGACCGTTCCATATACATCTTCTAACTTTTCGGTTGTTGCTATAGAAATCTCTTGCATCTCAGTAGAAGTCTTCGCAAGTTCCATTTCACTTTTTGCCAGAAAATTCTTGTTTTCAGTTTGGAAGTTTGTTTTCAACAGCCACAACTTTAATTTTATCCACACTGCTTTTGGTTGCAGGGACACTCATTGCAGGCTCTTTCTCATCATCAAATTCATAACTATCAGCGTTAATGCCGCCCCGATGAAAATCGTCTAACAATCGCTTTTGTAATTCACACTTATTACCAGTTGTTAACGAGTCCAATTTTGTCAACTCTCGCTTGAGACGGTCCACTTTGAGTTAATGGTTCTTTTAATTGCCGAATTACTTATTATTATACAGCCTTTATTGTCCAGACTAATTTCAATATAAGCAAATATTATTCGGCTTTAAACTTTTCCTCAACACTTAATACAAGTAACTCTCTTAACAACTTCTCACGTTCCACACGATTATATTCTTTAATGGTTGAATTATGACATTGTCTCAGGCATGTGTCGCGGCTTACATAGTTATTTGACAGTTATTAAGAAAGTTGTATTAAATTCTACAACCGTATATAACATTCAGCTACCATCAACTCAAATCTATATTTCTAGTAACTTTCGGACTTATAGTTATAAATGATGTCGTAATTGTAATGTGCACGTTTGGGGGTTAATCTACTGATAGGTCGGCAATTCCTCTTGACAGCTGAGTTATTGGGAAAGCAATAGCAACAATATTGGAAGTAAACAAACACCAACAAAAAGGTAAACAAACACTAACAACAAGGTAAATAAACACTTATAGAGAACAGACAAACACTATAGTAAAATAAACGGCAGAAGATATTAATAGACCGCGAGTGGAAATTTTTTTTTTTGGTAAGGATAAAGTTAGGAAACCAGTTAAGGTAAGGGTGTGTCCTTAGGATTAAGGTATATATAGGCCGAGTGCAACTTGGTAGGAGAAAAAAATATAGATTTTGCCTTTGAAATGCGCGAGTGCACGGATGGTGGAAGTTTCTAAAAAATAAATAAACAAAATAAAAGAAAATGAATTTATAAAAAGAAATAAATAAACTGAACTGAACAATAAAAAAAAAAAAATAGCGAACCAAAGAGTTTTCGAATAGTAATAATTATAATTCTAAAAACGAATAAAAAAGGAAGAGAGAAGAGTTTGATTAAACCGTTATAAATTTAAATTTTGAAAAAAATAAATAAATAGAGAGTGCTGGTGAAATGAAAAGAAGGCAAATTTTTTGTTATCGCTGTAAGAAAAAGGATTTTATTGAAAAGTAAAAGAAAACTGAAATATTAAGAGAAAATAAAGTAGACACAATTCACATAAATATACAAAAAAAAAAAAGAATTATAAAAGAAGAAACGACTTCCACCCCCGCCATTGCCAATCGAGCCGGTGACGCCGTGTCTTGTATCATCAATTCCGGATAACAGAGTGGTACAAAACTAATGTAGAAGATACCTGCCAACGGAGGAAACTTGCAACGAAGAGAGAAGCAGCTTTAAAGTTAAGATAATATAAGAAATATTAGTAGCTTAGCATATATGTATATTATCGTTTATATTCAGTTATTTATATATATAGATATATATTTACTAGATTTAATACTATTTTCTCCAATATTAGTGCCGTTAGTTTGTTTTGCTTTGGCATATTTCTATAGATTTCATTTAGTATTGTAAGGGGAAACAAAATTAAGTTTTGGAGGCAATTAGTTTAGGAACAGCGCAAAAGAAAATGGCACTGTTATAATACGCAGGTCTGAGCTCAAATCTCCGAGAAAACAACTTTTTGCAGAGAGCCTCGAGGCTTAATGTGGACGTTAAGGTAGTTTTTTTTATGAATTTAGTTTTTGAGATGAGTTTTTTTTTTTACTTTTATTACAATTTTTTGTTTGTTTCAAATATTTTTTTTTTTCATTTTAGTTTGCTTTTGAATTTTTGATTTTAATTTTTTTTCTGGTCTTATCTTTTATTACTTTTTCTTTTGCTTTTATATAATTTATTTCTTTTTTTTAATTTATTAGTTTTTCTAGTTTTAGTAACATTTAAATTTTTTTTGAATATTTAAATCTTTGAATTTTCTTTTTTATAGATTTGTGTTTTTATATTTTTATTATTATTCTTTTTTATTATGTATTTTTAGTATAAATAAAATTTTAAGACTTATTAATTAAAATGACGGCTTAATAAGTCACAGCGACCGTAAGTAAGGTAGACAAGGCTTACAGCGTAGGTTTGGGGCATTCGTTAAGATCCTGTTGAATGCCATGGAGAGGCCATTCAGTCTCTGTGGGAGGGCGAATTCCGGCATGACATCAGCCGATGATTTTTCAGTGTAGTGTGTGTTGTACCCAGAAACAACGGACGCTTCCCCTTTTAGTAATATAGGATGTATGGTAGAACATTGTAGGCTGGTATGGTTTTTTGTCATTGTAGTGCGTTAACGCATCAGACGGTTGACAAGAATCACCCTATCTGGTGACACTGTGTGCGATTTTGATGATATGGCAACATGGCAGCGTCCATTACTATTAAATTAACACACCACTACAATGCTACAAAAATAGCGCCCAATGTGGGGCCCGCAGTATGTTCCATGGCTTGAATATAAACGAACTGGATGGGAAATCGTCTGTCCTAAGCGCAAGTCCCGTTTGGTTTGGAATAAGAGTTCGAACCGAGTTGCGACGCGCGATCTTACGCATGGCATTTCAGTTTAAGCAGTTTTATAATTATTAACTTATTATGATTATATATGACTTAATTTTTAATTGCTGCTTGGCTGAATTGTTATTGCGGGATCTTAGGCAATGGATTTATTAAATTTTCAAGACATCTACCACACCTAAGTCCCGATTTTCAGGATTTTTTGATTCAAATCGCGTCGCAACGTATGGTTCTGGAGCCATTAATCTTTATTCTTTAATCATCTTTGAGACATGAGGTCAACGGGCGATAGGCCTTGAGCTTGCATTTGTTCAAAAGGTGCGCAAAGGATAGAGATGCTTATCATCGGGACTGAGAGATGAGTTTCTATGCACTCTCAGTGTTTCATCTAAGTCATGGAAGGTGGTTGTTTCTGGAAGTGAAGGGAAATTATTTTTTAATACATACACACGCTGAATAATAATTTACTAATTACCTGTATTGCACCTTGCTATCTGAAAATCCGCTTACAAATGTCTAAAGTCTTTCAAATCGAAATTAGTAGTGGTTTTGCGCAAAGTGTGGATTGTAAGTTAAAATTCACATATTTAATTGTCACTAATACCGTTTTTATTCGCGTCTTAAGTTTTATTTTTTTAATTTTAATTAGCATTCTCTTTTATTTTCTAATTTTCATCGTTTTTCCAGCTTTATTGATTTTTACCTTTCAGAGTTTTCTCATTTTGCTTTTGTAATTTTTTTTTTGCTTCGTTAAATTTTATTTCATTTGAGTTTCAGTATAATGTGTAATTTATTGATGGTTTTAAGCCGTTCGGAGGTAAATGGGGCGTTACCGCAGGGTACTGACGAGAACGTAATGGCGACGACACCGAGTGTACCGCAAACATCGACTGAGTCGATTGTTACTACTACCACCCCATTGATTTCGAGTGGCGGTATGACGACCATGGCCACTACTACCGCGATCATGAACGGTTCGGCAGTTTGCGAAGCTGGGAGTGTGAGGCGAGAATTGCGGCAGAGGATACCTGCGACGCAATAGCCTCAGTCAACTGGAGCGGCAGTTGATGGGTAATTATTTGGTATTCTGCGGGACGAATTCGCGCAACAAATGTAAGAATTCCAACGGATAATGCAACATGAGATCGCTCGATCGATAGGACAACATTTAGCTCAGGTGCTGGAAAATTTCAACAGCTATCAACGACCAACCGTTGTATCTGTGCCACAGCCTGCCGCACGGCGAATTGGGGTAACTTACCTGTACAAGGCTTTAGGACACAGGCAGCGCATGGGTATCGCGTATGGACCTCAATCACAACAGGGTTTGGGTCACAATTCATCACCATTCAATATGTCATCCGATTACACCGAAATCAATCAGCGCCGAAGATTTCATTATTCGGTTGGACGTACTTCGTCAAGATTATAATTGCTCGTTTAGTGATATACTCCGCGGATTCCACCTCTTATTGGAAACACAGGCCCTCGATTGGTACTCAAATGTACGAAAGCTGACTCCGATACAGAGCTGACAGGACCTAGAAACCGCATTGTTGAGAAAGCAATACCAGAGATACGAAGGCTAGTTTCAGCTACAAAAGAAGATAATAGACTGGCGGAAAATGCTCTAGGAGTCCTTCGAGAAATTTTTCAACGCTATCCCCAAGCTTCGCTACCGCAGAGAGAGACCTGGTAGAGATATTGAGGTCCAACTTAAAACCAGAGCTGCCACACCTCCTCTTTTCAGTGGGAGTTGACAATTTAAATAATTTTTGTCAACAGGCGAAGAAGGCGGAAAGCGACAACAACATCAGCAGCGTCCATTTTTCGCTTAAAGAGTTGCGGAGATAGATTACAGCGAAGAGGAGCCGTCTGAATTGGACCAGAAAATTGAGGCACTGGCGACTAGCAGCCGTTATACCTGCTGGATTTGCGAGCAATCCACACACTTTTGTGGACTGTCCGTTAACTACGTGCAGAATTTGCCGCTTTAGATGTGGCAGGGATGGAATCGTTACCCCTAAGTGCCCGAATTGCCAGGGAAACCTGTCGAGGAGCAAGTCTCAGCCCGGGAGACTTTTTCGACTCAGACTAAAGCCCGGAGAATAATAAGTTTCAAATGGCCGAAATCGAGGGGGGAGCAAAGATCTTAATTAGCCCTAACAGGGGTGCAATACCACCTAAAAAGCAGCCCATGGCTTGTGCCATAAAAAAGGTAAAGATGACAATTTTCGACGAGGTTTCAAATGGAATAAAAAAGGCACGCGAACGATACAAGATCCGTAGAAGAATAAGAAGAAAGATTTCAGCGCCATCGTTATACGATGGTTGGGACGCGTGTCTGTATACGCGGCCCTGTATCAATGTTCAGGAGATAGCGGGTTTGTTAGAAAGTGGCGCGATAGTAACAAGTTTGGGCCGAAACTGTTTGGATCTTATGAACAAAGCTAGATTTTAGAACCTTCATCAAAACTGCTGATGGAACCCGCAAAAAATAATCGGTTGTGTTCGTGCAAGCGTAACTTTTCGCCAAACAACGCAGGACATAACTTTCTATTTAGTGCCTAGCTTGAATCGAGTTTTTCTCGCGGATCGATTTTATGAAGGCTTTTAATCTGTTTGTTCACATAGCCTACGACAAGCGGGATATGTCTCGAAGAGGAAACTAAAACAACATTGACGTCGTAACTCATGACTTGACCGCAGAACAGCGAAGTAAATTGGATTTGGTCATATCTAGGTTCCCCTGCAGCTCAAAAAAGGGTCTCGGAAAAACATATTTGGAAATACATCATCGATACGGATGACTCAATTGATGATAATTGAGACTTTCCATACAATAGTATAGCTGGAAGTAGAGATCATGAAATTGGCATTCGTCATCAAATCACATTTTTCATAGCTTTCCAATAAATTGCTTTTAAATTTTTCAAGTTGGAAAATATATGCAAAAAACGTAAACAGAATAAATGTAATAAATATAATTACAAAAGTCGGCAAGTACATAAATAATGCACAATTGAATATTGTTTTCATAAAATTCTGAATTATTGCATGTAGTTTTGCACAAATGTAGATACTAAGGTGGCCAACAGTGTGGCCATATTAGCCCTTTTTAAGTTAAAATAGCTATTTTATGTTCGATTTAGTTTCGAAATTTGTTATTTAGCTTTTTTTAAAAATTCATTTAGCGTTTTTTTAGCCTTTTCTGACATTTCAACAAAAAAGGACAACAGAGCAAAAATAATACAAATATTGTAGTCTGACATCGAAAAACAATAAAATTATAGCATCACAGAAACAATAGTTTCTGCATTGTATACATCCTTATATTAATAAATTCATATTGCTTTTCATATGAGTTTGACAGCAAATTAAAAATATTGCTTTCTATTGCCCATTCTTTATTTTTGTATACATATTTTAAAAAATATAATACAAAAAAAGGGTATTGTGTTTACCTCTAAAAATATTGCCTTTTAAAAATCTTTGATATTTTTTTAATTTTACTTTTAAAATTTTTAGTGACAAGGAATAGAAGAAGTGCAACATTTGTCAGAAATAAAATGCCATAAGTAAATAAACAAATAATTTATTTCATTATAGTTACATATGTTTCTTTTAATGTCTCAAAAAGTTTTACTACCTTCGTTATGAAATTTACTTTTTCTGGTTTTGTTTCTTTGCTTTTAAGAACTTAATCGCTTGTGTTGTATTTATTATTCATATACAATTTTTCCTATAAATCGGACAAAAATAATTCGATAGATGACTTTTTAATGTACATTTCAGGTCAATGGAGCTTTTTAAATCGTCGGTAGTGTAAAAATTTATAATTTTTAAGTGATATAATTTTTAAGTACGTGGGATAAAAAAAGAGAAAAAGAATGAGGATATTAAACGGAGGAAATCCTAGTTAATGTTAGATTTTACATTGTAAATGGACATTTTAGATTTGGCGAAAATTGGCTGGGAACTAAATTCATGCACCCTTGAGATCTGATTCTACCTTTTTTCAGGTTCTGCACAACTCTCATAAATATAAGATACAATATTATTCAGTTGGTAATAATAAAATTGTCTAAATAAAATCAAAATTTGTCAAAAATTTTTTCTACAACCTTATTTAAAACCACTTTTACTCGTCCGGTGTTGCCAGAGAATCAATATACATATATTATAAATCCTTTATCCAGATCCTATCAGTTTTTGGGCCACATATTTGTTTTTATAAGGAAAATGCAAAGACGTTTGAAGTAGATGATGACTCTTGACAGTAAAAATTTGCTTTTAAAAGAAAAAAATGTCATTTCAGACAAAAAGCCACTTGTTTAGACGTCTCCGATGTATTTTGTAAGTTGGATCTATGTTTTTGTGCTTTTAATTTCAGCAAAATCGGTTAAGTCCTTTACGCGTGGTTGGCTCATAAACGAACTAAATTAAAAAAAACAATTTTTTAGTTTTATTTGCATACTTTTAGGTTTGTCAATTTAATATTAGGTGACAACTCTAGTAACTTATTTGGCCCGTTTCCCCAAGGTTAAATTTTGGAAAACAACATAGCCTATTCCGTTAACTGGATCTTCTTCTGTCTTGAAAATTTCTGCAAAATCGGTTCAGTCATTTACGAATGATTGCCAAACAAACAAATAAGATTAAGATATATGTATGTATATGTATTTGAAAAATGTATGAAACTGAAAATTATGTACATTTATATATTTCATTTGAATTCTTATTGGAATTTGTTCAATTCAGTTTGACTTTTATGCTGCTAGGTTTAAAATTGATATCTAGCTTATTATCTAACCAATTGTTTTTTCTTTAAATATAAAGAAAACAATTTATATAGTGCTATATTAACCTTATCTAAAATACAATTAAAAAAATATGTCAAAAAACAATTTAAATTTTAGCTTATTTTTTTAGCCGTAAACAAAATTTTTAGCTTTTTTTTTGAATGCGATTTAGCTTTATGTCATTATAAAATGCTATAAACACACTCAAGGCTACCGGCCATGATGCAATTAGAAGGCGGTCTCATTTTACCAAAACAATAACAGCTGATACAAAAATGTCTGTACTCCAATGTCAAAAAGTTTTTTTTTCTTTTCACTGCATCATGGACGCATAATTATTTTTGTTTACCACAGCGTTGTAATTTTGTGACAGCAGAGTAAAGCAATGACACAGTATTCAAAATTAAAATGAGTCCACCTCTTTATTGCATCATGATACTGATCATTGGCCAGACGACTACGAAAGACACTGGCTGTTGCCAGAAATTTTCGAAGAAAAATATTAATTTAAAAAAAAATTCTTAATGTTACAAAAAATCTTCATTATTTAATATGGTTAAAATTTTTATTTATTAACAAAAAAATAATAATAATAACAAGTCATACATACATATGTAAGTACATAAAAATTTACGAAAACAATAACGTTAAAACAAAAAAGTTTAATTCAAACCATTTTTATACAATTAAATTTATATTTGTACAATATGGAGATCAAATCATGGTGAAATTATATAAGGTGAAGTTGTTTGCCCGGCTGATTGTTTTTTTGTGTTCATATGCTGTCAAAAGTTTTTCTTGTATAAATATTGCCTCTTGTTTTTTTTTACGATAATTAGTTGTACAGACAACTTTACCTGATCTAATTTCACCATGGATCAAATATCACTTATTAAAAAAAATCTTTTAGTAACTAAATTAATAATAATAAAAAGTATATTAATGATATTTTTTTAATATTGAGATCAAATATACATATGTATGTATATGTATTATTCTGGTTTTAAGCCAACACTTTGAAATTATGGCTTGATTTATTTTATGAAAAATAAATCTATCACTAATTAAAAAAAAGTTTATACATATTTAATTATAATACTGTGATGGTTTTAGTTTTTTTATATTAGAGTCTATTTTTAAACTCTAGCATGAACATTTGTCTACTGACAAATAATCTTGAATATATAATATACCCTCCAATGTCGTGTTGTTTAATCTGTACCTGTATTTTTTTAAGATTAAGTTTTGAAAATATATTTTCGACTTTAGAGGATGAACTAGCTAGACAAAGAGCGCGAAACAGTTTTCTAAGGGATCTTTTTTTCTCTCTCGAGACCAGCACTCAGGGATGAGCTCTACGAGAAAAACGAGTACTGCGAAAAAATATATGATTATGCAGAATCAAATCCTTTATTTCGTTAGAACACATTCCGTTATAGTACCGATATAACAATGAAACACACGCCACTTTGCGACGATGCTCTAAGGAATCGATAGAGTTGGTTACACTACCGTCATTAATAAGCATCTTCGCTCTCTCCTGTACGCGGTCGAGAAGCCCCAAAATAGACTTTGAGGCACCGGCCCATACATGAGAGTTGTATTCCAATTTGGGTCGTTTATAAGTCTTGTAAATATTATGGAGATCAAATGGAGTGAAGTAATTTTTAGACCGTCTTAAAAACCAAGGCACTTGAATGCTTCTTTCGGCACTCGAAATATGTGCTTATTCCAATGAATGTCACGGTGAACTCTCATGCCCAGAACATCAAGAGCATCTGATTCCTCAATATCTACATTACCCATAGATACAGATAACAACACACCACCATGTCTGTGTGTCAGAAAACAACATTGGGTCTTGCGCGCATTAACGTCGACCTTGTTCGCGCGACCCCACTCAGAGATTTTCGACAGGTTGCTTGTAAGCATTCGTTCATATTCCGCCTTTACGCCTCAATATGAATGACAAATGTTGCTGTTATACGCAAGAGAGTAGGTAGGATTGGAAATGAGAAAAATAAAATCGTTTAGAAATATTAGAAATAGAGTTGGAGAAAGAACAGAGCCTTGCGGTACCCCTGAGTTTATCCTGAACTCGTCGGATAAGATCCCATCTATAACCACTCTTATAGTGCTATTTCTGAAAAAGCTCAACATCTAAATCAAATCCATGAATGGACCTGTTCCACCTTTCAGAGAGTAACGCCAGCAGATCACCAGTAGAGCGACCCTTATGGAAACCATATTGGTGATCGCTCTGCAAACTGTTTAACTCTAAATAAGGGGTGTTTAGTTGTTGCTTTAAGCTAAAACAACAATGGATTATTCGATTGACATGAATTTTATTTATCCGAAAAATAATCTTGTGGCATTAAATTTTAAATATGATTTCTAGCATATAACCGCCACGCTGGCGCGGATGTAGTCCATCTGGACGTCCAAGTCTCGATGACTTTTTCCAACATTTGTGGCCGTATATCGGCAATAACACCGCGAATGTTGTCTTCCAAATAGTCAAGCGTTTGTGGCTTTACCGCATAGACCAATGACTTTACATAGCCCCACAGAAAGTATTCTAGCGGTGTTAAATCACAAGATCTTGGAGCCCAATTCACAGGTCCAAAACGTGAAATTAGGCGGTCACCAAACGTGTCTTTCAATAAATCTATTGTGGCACGAGCTGTGTGACATGTTGCGCCGTCTTGTTTAAACCACATCTCCTGGACATCATGGTGTTTCAATTCAGGAATGAAAAAGTTAGTAATCATGGCTCTATACCGATCACCATTGACTGTAACGTTCTGGCCACCATCGTTTTTGAAAAAGTATGGTCCAATGATTCCACCAGCCCATAAAGCACACTAAACAGTCAGTTTTTCTGGATGTAACGGTGTTTTCACATACACTTCAGGATTACCTTCACTCCAAATGCGGCAGTTTTGTTTGTTGACGTTGCCATTCAACCAGAAGTGCGCTTCATCGCTAAACAAAATTCGCTTATGAAAATCGGGAACAAATCGAAATGAAAATTGCGTGTTCAGGCGTGAGTCTATTCATGATGAATTGCCAAGCCAAACTGAGAATAAATTACTTGACAGCTGTTAAATTGGTCGCCATCTTCAAAAGTAATGCCAACTTAAAGTTCTATATCTGTATAAAAATACGCATATATCATAAGTGGGATTAATCATACTCTCCATAACTTTAGAAAGTGCCAAACAAACTGGGCGGTAGTTTTCAGGGTTACTAGCCTCACCCTTTTTAGTGATTGGCGTTACATTGGCAACCTTCCAGAAAGATGGAAAAACACTCGCACGATAAGACGCCAATAGACGCGCAAGCCTCGAAGAGCACTGCTTCAGGACCACCGCTGAAAGACTTATAAACGTCGAGATTTGCATGAACCTTTTTAACTGCACGGGCAAGAAAGAATTTACTAGACATAATCACTGATACTGTTTCAAGTTCGGGCAGTGGTTGAACGCTCTTCGGCAAGTTCGAATTACCTGCAAACATTTCAGCCAGAAGGTTTGCCTTATCAACCGGGTTAGTAAATGTTTGGTCATCCTTTATAAGGACTGGAACCTAACTAGCGCTGTTCCTAAGCCTTCTAATTAACGACCAAACTTTCTTACTTCCCCGCAGAAAAGTAAGAGCTTTAGCACCTTGGCGCTGTTCGTATAGAGTCTTTTCGCGGCACACGAAGATCTCGTCTGTCTGCGTAGCGAATCAGTATGATCGCACTTGTTTTACGCCAATTTCTGAATGCTTCCTCTCTGGATCTGACTGCAAGCTTGCACGTCTGCTTAAACCAAGATTTATTTCTTCATTTAATTGGAAGCTTTCTGGATGGGATGAAATTATTCATCCGTGGCATTTACGCCCATAGAAATCGTTAAGCTCGGCCCGTAATTAAAAACCAAGCATTTCGTAGCTGTACGTGAAGCGTTGTGAAGAGTGTAGAACCGGAAAGATGCAGAAATAGTACAGTGGTCTGAATTTTCGAGAGGTGCAAGGACCTCAACTACACACTTTTCAGGTGTGTAGTGAGGAAAAGGTCGAGGGTGTTGTTTTGGTGCCTATCTACACACGATATGTGAGTAGGTTCATTCACTAATTGGGCAGGGTGGTTGTGCGCTGCAAACTGCTCTACGTATTGGCCTTCTGAAGTTGTGCGGCCTGAATGGCGTAGCCAAGACGAATTATGAACATTGACATCACCAGCAACAACAGTTTCACTGTTCGGGTAATTCGCAAGGATACTCGATATGGAGTCGGAAAGAGAGTCAAAAAAATGGTAACCTCTCTTACCGCGTTTGGGTTTCTATACAGGAAACCGAATTGCAAAAAATGTGCCCTGTATTTGAATTTAACCCAAAGAAAGTTAAATTCTGTCACATTCATGCCTACTGGTTGCTGGCACTGGTTCACAACTTCATCGCGAATGTACATTGCAAGGCTCCTATGAAAATTAAAAACGGATAGAAAGTGATACCCAGGGATATGAAAATCCTGTAGATCAGCATTTTCAGAAACCTAGGTCTCACATATGGCGAAAACATCCGACCTATAGAGACAAATGTGCGCATACACGTATAAAAAGTTCGCCTGTAGCCCGCTCACATTGGAGAAATCAATCCTAAAGCGGCCTGACGTTAATTTAACATGAACGATAAGAAAATAAAATGAATAAAAAACCATATACAAATAAAAATCGAAAGGCCCGTCCTTCAGATGCGGACGAAAAGTGGGTTACTACTGACTGATTATTCGGTAGCCAGTAAGGAGATGGATTATTCAACTTTTTCAAAAACTGGTTTTCGAATAATTCGAAAAGTAACACCTTAAAAAACCGGTTTTCGGTTAATAATTATTCAAATAACCGATTAACCGGTTCTTATGTTTAAATAAAATTGTTCTTAATTCTTGAAGCGCAGAGATAGACCACGTCATTTTAAAAATAAGCAGAAGCTGACGGAGAGCTTAAAATTATAGTGACAAGCAATACTAACAATAATTTTAACATATCTCATAAAAACAATGCCAAAATGGTGTGCAAATGCCATAAAAAACAAAGTTTATTACACAAAGTACTGAAAGTTGCTTAAGTTTCGAACAGTTACTCAAGGAGCTAGTTTTGTTTTTGTTGTAGTGAATGGAATTAAAGGTTTGATATTATAGTTATAATTTAAGTGGTAAGATAACAAAAAATTAAATATTTTGCGTTGAATAAATCTATTAGTGATATGCGAGCCATTAATTGCTTCGACAAGAAAATTTGCTTAGATTTCAAGCAGCACTGTATGTAAATTTATGCACCACGTAGTGTCATTGTGGTATGTTGGGTAAGAACTCACCTTTCAACCAAGAAGTTGTCGGTTCAACCCAAGCTACACCGTCTGACAATTTTCAACAGTGATATCACCTCACAAAATGACTAATGATTGGTTATGTGTATTTACGCTGTGAAGAACTTCAGTAACGTTTGGAACCAGCGTTTGTGGGTTTTCAATGAGTCTAGTTGATCATTCTTTATATATAAAAATCAATATTTATTTACAGAAGATCAGAAAAGGTTATTGTTGCTCGAGAGTGCATCTTTTTCGATCTACCTTGGTTTTCACGTTCTTTGTGAGGCTGTCATATATACAAAAATAATTAAATTTATACAAATAGTTAAACGAAACAAGCAAACGTATAAAAATTATTCTTATTTAAATTAACCGGTTATTCGTGTTAAATCAACCGGTTTATTCGGTATTTTGAAAAAACCGTATTCGACAAAACCAAAGAAACCGGTTAAAACCGGTCGAATAATAGCTGTCCGATCTCCCTAGTAGCCAGTGTTATACCTTCTCTACTGAATAACCTAACAACAACCCCTCCAAGCGTTTCGCACATAAGGTTTAGTAAGGAATAGAGGAAAAGAGGGGAAACAAAGTCCTGGCACAAGAAATTTTGCATTAAAAAAAGACCAAAAAAATGTAATTACATATGAAATTTTTCCTATATTCGAAAAGTTTGTTAGGCTATATCTTCTAAAATATAATTTTTAGAAAATGGCTTATGGTATTTATAATTTACATTTTTGTATTCTATCGATCTGTATTAACAACGTCCCGGCACAACAAATACTTCATACAAAAAAGCCCAAAAAATAGTTGAAAAATCTGAATTTTTTTACTTAAGAAAAGTTTGTTGGCCTATATCTCCTCAACTATAGTTTTTCGAAAATGACTTATGTCATTTTTTAATCGTTTTCAAGTACTCTATTGATGCCCAAATCAAAAGTTTCAGCACATGTCTTACTTTTATTATTAGAATGGTCAGTCTGTCCATTTTTAACCAAACTTAAAGTCTTTTATTTCAAAAAAGATTTTAATGAAATTCGAAAAATTTGAATCAGAAGGTGTTTTTTTTATATTGGCTGATTACATCTACAAATTTTGAATTCTAACATTATTAATAAATTGTTTAAAAAAGTCACGTTTTATGTCATGTTATTGTTTACCTTTTGCTTTTCTTATAATAACTGTAAATCAAACAGTTTGCTAAAATTTGTTTTCTTCACATGCGTAGAACAATAGTCAATTTTTTTATTGTATTTTTATTGAACCAGTTCGAATATGTCAACGACAGCTGATAAAGTATAGGGTTGCCAGACGTTTTGTTTCATCAGTAAGTACAGATTTTATTTAAAATTTTTTGAATCGGTGTATTTAATATCGAGTTTTATATGGATATAAAATATCAGTAAGATCTTATACCGAAGAGTGTTTTGAAATGAAGGCTAATAAATTCCAAAAGCTGAGTATATTCGAATCAGTTTTTAATATTTTACTTAAGAAATTTCCCTTATATTGCCAATAAAATTTCAATTAAAAATATTGTTGTGAATACTCTTATTGATGAGTATATGCATATGTATATGTATATATGCTAAGCATACATAGTATAAAAATAGAATCGGGTGCAGCTCATTGGCTGAGAGTATCCCCCTCGGGGACTTCTGAGCTGCAACTGATTCTATTTTTAGACACATGAAATGGGCCCACAGTTTGACGCCGGCTCCGAACAACAAATGAATTAGAGAAATATTCAATAATCAACCAGCTAGTAATTTCATAACATCACCTCAGAAGGTGATACCGCTATTGAAAAAACTTTTTTTTCTGATGGTCTGCGTATTGAACCGAAGACCTTCTGGTTGGTGGGCGGGTGTCTTAACTATCATACCACGGCGCTAATATTTATCAGAAATTTGTTACTGATTAATTTTTCAGGTTATATTTTTTTGAATTAAAGAAAAGAGAGAAATAAATGAAAAATTATAAGCAAAGAACAAAAAAGCCAGAAACATATTTTCTTGCGTTACGTATTTAATATAGTTTTTAATCAGATACGTAATATTGTTTTATAAATGTACTGATTCTGATTTTTGTAATTTTAAATCTGGCAACCCAGACTTGAATTTTAAAAATGGCAGATGTAAAAATGTAAACAAAAGAAGAAAAAGTAAACAAACTTTGGCAGCTGAGAACTTGGATGAGCAAAAAATATACATACTCGTATGTAGACTTGCAAGTACCTTCTTTAGTGTGCCCTGGGTAGAATTAGCCGAACGTAAATATAAAACCGTAAATGTAGTTGTGCAGCTGAATTTGACGGCAACGTTACGTGGCATTTGTCAAACAGTGACGGTCTGTTTGTATGTTAAATTATATGGGGGAATTTTTACCTTTTTTTTTGGCACTTTTTGCACACAATTATTAAGAGCAATTCAAAACAATTGAACAAAGTAATTTATAATAATTTGAACAAATTTAAAATTTTTTTTAGAAAATGTGTATCCAATTTTAAAAAATATTACTTTTTTTGGTAAGTATTTGGCACATTTGCCAAAGCGTACACAATTCGAACACTTATAATACCCATCATTGTGATTTAAATAGCTGTTTCTTTTCCATTTTTAATTATTTATATACACGAATTGATAAAAACATATGATACGTTTTTAAGTGTTCTACAAGTGACAGAACGTACATTTACATTTACGATACATTTACGATTTCTACGGTCGGCTAATGAGGCCTTAAAAGTAAATACGGAGACCACGAAATGTAGTCAAAGTTACATTTGCAAAAATTTGTTCGACGCATGTTGTTAGCCGTTTATAAAAGTTTTTTATGTTTTGCGATTTAATGTTATTTTTATGCTTTAACTTGCATTTTGCGTTTGATACTACTTCATTAATGTTTAATACATTATCTCAAAACTGCTTTGTTTGTTTTTTATGTTTAGATATTATATTTATATAAACAAAAAATAAATTCAAACCAGTTTTTATGTTTTTTGTTTTGTTCGTTTTATTAAAATTAAATTTGTGTTATATTAATCGTTAATCGTCTTTTATTAAAATAGAATTTAAAAATATTACAAAAATAACTATAAGACTAAAGAGGTAACTAAATAATAACTATAAAACTAATAAAACTAAATAAGCGTTAAATTAAAATGTTAATTACAACCTAAGTAGCACTTAAAAGAATCCGATAGTATCGATGGTTTTTTTGCAAACTATCGAATGGGCAGACTATCGTTAGTTTTGCAACTCTACAAGTAACCAGCTACTTAATTATTTTAATGACTGCAGCTACAAAAAAATATTAACAAATGTACATATGATTGTTATTTATCATTTATTTGTTATTGCAGCACTAAACTGTTTGTTGTCGCCAAGAAAAATGGAAATTAGCCTAACCCGACCTTTACACATGCAATAACAAGTGCGAGAAACTCAATACACTTAAATTTTTTCACCAACATACTCACATTTGTGGCACTTGCAAGAGATTTTTGATGATGAGTGAATTTTTGACAGTTGCTTAAACAGTGATACCCATACAAACATTTAAAAAATTGTGTGGATTGCGGCTAACTAATAAATATTTGTTTTACTTTTTATAAGTGTATTTTATGTATGCTTTAATATATATTGCATCTTTTTTGAATATATAAAGGGCCCGCCATCTAACGTTTTTTTCCAACTAGTGCTTATTTCGAGAATGGTAACACTTAGCTCATGTCTGATTTGACAAATAATTAGTTTTCTCCTTCCGCTGAACGAATTTGGTTGTGTATACGCTTCGCTAAGTGGGCCTGTGATCGACTTACAGAAGATGCCGATTTTGCCAAAAAAATCATCTTTTCAGATGAAGCTCATTTTGATCTTGGCGGGTATGTAAGCAAGCAAAATTGTCGCATTTGGGGCACATAAAACCCGCACGCATACATTGAAAAGCCGAAACACTCAAGACGAGTCACTGTTTGGTGCGAATTTTGGTCCAGAGGCATAATTTGGCCATTTTTCTTCGAAAATGAGCAAGGAGTTGCCGTTACAGTCAATGGTGATCGTTATCGGGCCATGTTGAAGCTACACTCGATCAGCCGCAGTGCTGATGTCGTTTGTCCACCTCGAAGCTGCGATTTGACAACGTTGGACTATTATTTGTGGGGTGCCATCATAGATAAGTGTAACGCCAACAAGCCAGAGACAATTGACGCTATAAAGAACAATATTCGTGAAGCTATTGGTGAAATACAGCTGCACACAATCGATAATGTGCTTAAAAATTGGACCGAAAGTGTAGGCTACTGCATGGCCAGCCGAGGCAGCCATTTGAATGAAATTATTTTCCATTATTGACCGGAAGGATTGTACTTTCAAATAAAAAAAGAAATTGGAGAAAATATTCAGTAGTTTTTTTTTAATATTTTCAAAAAAAAAAAGATTATTTGGCGGACCCTTTATAAATGGTTTAATTATTAATGGTTTAATGACATAAATATTATCAAGAAATGTAGTAAAAATATTAATCACCCAACAGTTCCCTTGATATATAACCTAATTTAATTCTTGTTAACTCTGACTTGAAAAGTAAATAAGAACATAATAATAGATTTTTATTATTATTATTATTATTATTATTATTATTATTATTATTATTATTATTATTATTATTATTATTATTATTATTATTATTATTATTATTATTATTATTATTATTATTATTATTATTATTATTATTATTATTATTATTATTATTATTATTATTATTATTATTATTATTATTATTATTATTATTATTATTATTATTTATTATTATTATTATTATTATTATTATTATTATTATTATTATTATTATTATTATTATTATTATTATTATTATTATTATTATTATTATTATTATTATTATTATTATTATTATTATTATTATTATTATTATTATTATTATTATTATTATTATTATTATTATTATTATTATTATTATTATTATTATTATTATTATTATATTATTATTATTATTATTATTATTATTATTATTATTATTATTATTATTATTATTATTATTATTATTATTATTATTATTATTATTATTATTATTATTATTATTATTATTATTATTATTATTATTATTATTATTATTATTATTATTATTATTATTATTATTATTATTATTATTATTATTATTATTATTATTATTATATTATTATTATTATTATTATTATTATTATTATTATTATTATTATTATTATTATTATTATTATTATTATTATTATTATTATTATTATTATTATTATTATTATTATTATTATTATTATTATTATTATTATTATTATTATTATTATTATTATTATTATTATTATTATTATTATTATTATTATTATTATTATTATTATTATTATTATTATTATTATTATTATTATTATTATTATTATTATTATTATTATTATTATTATTATTATTATTATTATTATTATTATTATTATTATTATTTATTATTATTATTATTATTATTATTATTATTATTATTATTATTATTATTATTATTATTATTATTATTATTATTATTATTATTATTATTATTATTATTATTATTATTATTATTATTATTATTATTATTATTATTATTATTATTATTATTATTATTATTATTATTATTATTATTATTATTATTATTATTATTATTATTATTATTATTATTATTATTATTATTATTATTATTATTATTATTATTATTATTATTATTATTATTTATTATTATTATTATTATTATTATTATTATTATTATTATTATTATTATTATTATTATTATATTATTATTATTATTATTATTATTATTATTATTATTATTATTATTATTATTATTATTATTATTATTATTATTATTATTATTATTATTATTATTATTATTATATTATTATTATTATTATTATTATTATTATTATTATTATTATTATTATTATTATTATTATTATTATTATTATTATTATTATTATTATTATTATTATTATTATTATTATTATTATTATTATTATTATTATTATTATTATTATTATTATTATTATTATTATTATTATTATTATTATTATTATTATTATTATTATTATTATTATTATTATTATTATTATTATTATTATTATTATTATTATTATTATTATTATTATTATTATTATTATTATTATTATTATTATTATTATTATTATTATTATTATTATTATTATTATTATTATTATTATTATTATTATTATTATTATTATTATTATTATTATTTATTATTATTATTATTATTATTATTATTATTATTATTATTATTATTATTATTATTATTTTATTATTATTATTATTATTATTATTATTATTATTATTATTATTATTATTATTATTATTATTATTATTATTATTATTATTATTATTATTATTATTATTATTATTATTATTATTATTATTATTATTATTATTATTATTATTATTATTATTATTATTATTATTATTATTATTATTATTATTATTATTATTATTATTATTATTATTATTATTATTATTATTATTATTATTATTATTATTATTATTATTATTATTATTATTATTATTATTATTATTATTATTATTATTATTATTATTATTATTATTATTATTATTATTTATTATTATTATTATTATATTATTATTATTATTATTATTATTATTATTATTATTATTATTATTATTATTATTTATTATTATTATTATTATTATTATTATTATTATTATTATTATTATTATTATTATTATTATTATTATTATTATTATTATTATTATTATTATTATTATTATTATTATTATTATTATTATTATTATTATTATTATTATTATTATTATTATTATTATTATTATTATTATTATTATATTATTATTATTATTATTATTATTATTATTATTATTATTATTATTATTATTATTATTATTATTATTATTATTATTATTATTATTATTATTATTATTATTATTATTATTATTATTATTATTATTATTATTATTATTATTATTATTATTATTATTATTATTATTATTATTATTATTATTATTATTATTATTATTATTATTATTATTATTATTATTATTATTATTATTATTATTATTATTATTATTATTATTATTATTATTATTATTATTATTATTATTATTATTATTATTATTATTATTATTATTATTATTATTATTATTATTATATTATTATTATTATTATTATTATTATTATTATTATTATTATTATTATTATTATTATTATTATTATTATTATTATTATTATTATTATTATTATTATTATTATTATTATTATTATTATTATTATTATTATTATTATTATTATTATTATTATTATTATTATTATTATTATTATTATTATTATTATTATTATTATTATTATTATTATTATTATTATTATTATTATTATTATTATTATTATTATTATTATTATTATTATTATTATTATTATTATTATTATTATTATTATTATTATTATTATTATTATTATTATTATTATTATTATTATTATTATTATTATTATTATTATTATTATTATTATTATTATTATTATTATTATTATTATTATTATTATTATTATTATTATTATTATTATTATTATTATTATTATTATTATTATTATTATTATTATTATTATTATTATTATTATTATTTATTATTATTATTATTATTATTATTATTATTATTATTATTATTATTATTATTATTATTATTATTATTATTATTATTATTATTATTATTATTATTATTATTATTATTATTATTATTATTATTATTATTATTATTATTATTATTATTATTATTATTATTATTATTATTATTATTATTATTATTATTATTATTATTATTATTATTATTATTATTATTATTATTATTATTATTATTATTATTATTATTATTATTATTATTATTATTATTATTATTATTATTATTATTATTATTATTATTATTATTATTATATTATTATTATTATTATTATTATTATTATTATTATTATTATTATTATTATTATTATTATTATTATTATTATTATTATTATTATTATTATTATTATTATTATTATTATTATTTTATTATTATTATTATTATTATTATTATTATTATTATTATTATTATTATTATTATTATTATTATTATTATTATTATTATTATTATTATTATTATTTATTATTATTATTATTATTATTATTATTATTATTATTATTATTATTATTATTATTATTATTATTTATTATTATTATTATTATTATTATTATTATTATTATTATTATTATTATTATTATTATTATTATTTATTATTATTATTATTATTATTATTATTATTATTATTATTATTATTATTATTATTATTATTATTATTATTATTATTATTATTATTATTATTATTATTATAATTATTATTATTATTATTATTAATTATTATTATTATTATTATTATTATTATTAATTATTATTATTATTATTATTATTATTATTATTATTATTATTATTATTATTATTATTATTATTATTATTATTATTATTATTATTATATTATTATTATTATTATTATTATTATTATTATTATTATTATTATTATTATTATTATTATTATTATTATTATTTTTATTATTATTATTATTATTATTATTATTATTATTATTATTATTATTTATTATTATTATTATTATTATTATTATTATTATTATTATTATTATTATTATTATTATTATTATTATTATTATTATATTATTATTATTATTTATTATTATTATTATTATTATTATTATTATTATTATATTATTATTATTATTATTATTATTATTATTATTATTATTATTATTATTATTATTATTATTATTATTATTATTATTATTATTATTATTATTATTATTATTATTATTATTAATTATTATTATTATTATTATTATTATTATTATTATTATTATTATTATTATTATTATTATTATTATTATTATTATTATTATTATTATTATTATTATTATTATTATTATTATTATTATTATTATTATTATTTATTATTATTATTATTATTATTATTATTATTATTATTATTATTATTATTATTATTATTATTATTATTATTATTATTATTATTATTATTATTATTATTATTATTATTATTATTATTATTATTATTATTATTATTATTATTATTATTATTATTATTATTATTATTATTATTATTATTATTATTATTATTATTATTATTATTATTATTATTATTATTATTATTATTATTATTATTATTATTATTATTATTATTATTATTATTATTATTATTATTATTATTATTATTATTATTATTATTATTATTATTATTATTATTATTATTATTATTATTATTATTATTATTATTATTATTATTATTATTATTATTATTATTATTATTATTATTATTATTATTATTATTATTATTATTATTATTATTATTATTATTATTATTATTATTATTATTATTATTATTATTATTATTATTATTATTATTATTATTATTATTATTATTATTATTATTATTATTATTATTATTATTATTATTATTATTATTATTATTATTATTATTATTATTATATTATTATTATTATTATTATTATTATTATTATTATTATTATTATTATTATTATTATTATTATTATTATTATTATTATTATTATTATTATTATTATTATTATTATTATTATTATTATTATTATTATTATTATTATTATTATTATTATTATTATTATTATTATTATTATTATTATTATTATTATTATTATTATTATTATTATTATTATTATTATTATTATTATTATTATTATTATTATTATTATTATTATTATTATTATTATTATTATTATTATTATTATTATTATTATTATTATTATTATTATTATTATTATTATTATTATTATTATTATTATTATTATTATTATTATTATTATTATTATTATTATTATTATTATTATTATTATTATTATTATTATTATTATTATTATTATTATTATTATTATTATATTATTATTAATATTATTATTATTATTATTATTATTATTATTATTATTATTATTATTATTATTATTATTATTATTATTATTATTATTATTATTATTATTATTATTATTATTATTATTATTATTATTATTATTATTATTATTATTATTATTATTATTATTATTATTATTATTATTATTATTATTATTATTATTATTATTATTATTATTATTATTATTATTATTATTATTATTATTATTATTATTATTATTATTATTATTATTATTATTATTATTATTATTATTATTATTATTATTATTATTATTATTATTATTATTATTATTATTATTATTATTATTATTATTATTATTATTATTATTATTATTATTATTATTATTATTATTATTATTATTATTATTATTATTATTATTATTATTATTATTATTATTATTATTATTATTATTATTATTATTATTATTATTATTATTATTATTATTATTATTATTATTATTATTATTATTATTATTATTATTATTATTATTATTATTATTATTATTATTATTATTATTATTATTATTATTATTATTATTATTATTATTATTATTATTATTATTATTATTATTATTATTATTATTATTATTATTATTATTATTATTATTATTATTATTATTATTATTATTATTATTATTATTATTATTATTATTATTATTATTATTATTATTATTATTATTATTATTATTATTATTATTATTATTATTATTATTATTATTATTATTATTATTATTATTATTATTATTATTATTATTATTATTATTATTATTATTATTATTTATTATTATTATTATTATTATTATTATTATTATTATTATTATTATTATTATTATTATTATTATTATTATTATTATTATTATTATTATTATTATTATTATTATTATTATTATTATTATTATTATTATTATTATTATTATTATTATTATTATTATTATTATTATTATTATTATTATTATTATTATTATTATTATTATTATTATTATTATTATTATTATTATTATTATTATTATTATTATTATTATTATTATTATTATTATTATTATTATTATTATTATTATTATTATTATTATTATTATTATTATTATTATTATTATTATTATTATTATTATTATTATTATTATTATTATTATTATTATTATTATTATTATTATTATTATTATTATTATTATTATTATTATTATTATTATTATTATTATTATTATTATTATTATTATTATTATTATTATTATTATTATTATTATTATTATTATTATTATTTATTATTATTATTATTATTATTATTATTATTATTATTATTATTATTATTATTATTATTATTATATTATTATTATTATTATTATTATTATTATTATTATTATTATTATTATTATTATTATTATTATTATTATTATTATTATTAATTATTATTATTATTATTATTATTATTATTATTATTATTATTATTATTATTATTATTATTATTATTATTATTATTATTATTATTATTATTATTATTATTATTATTATTATTATTATTATTATTATTATTATTATTATTATTATTATTATTATTATTATTATTATTATTATTATTATTATTATTATTATTATTATTATTATTATTATTATTATTATTATTATTATTATTATTATTATTATTATTATTATTATTATTATTATTATTATTATTATATTATTATTATTATTATTATTATTATTATTATTATTATTATTATTATTATTATTATTATTATTATTATTATTATTATTATTATTATTATTATTATTATTATTATTATTATTATTATTATTATTATTATTATTATTATTATTATTATTATTATTATTATTATTATTATTATTATTATTATTATTATTATTATTATTATTATTATTATTATTATTATTATTATTATTATTATTATTATTATTATTATTATTATTATTATTATTATTATTATTATTATTATTATTATTATTATTATTATTATTATTATTATTATTATTATTATTATTATTATTATTATTATTATTATTATTATTATTATTATTATTATTATTATTATTATTATTATTATTATTATTATTATTATTATTATTATTATTATTATTATTATTATTATTATTATTATTATTATTATTATTATTATTATTATTATTATTATTATTATTATTATTATTATTATATATTATTATTATTATTATTATTATATATTATTATTATTATTATTATTATTATTATTATTATTATTATTATTATTATTATTATTATTAATTATATTATTATTATTATTATTATTATTATTATTATTATTATTATTATTATTATTACTATTATTATTATTATTATTATTATTATTATTATTATTATTATTATTATTATTATTATTATTATTAGCTTTGCACTTGCCCGTATAAATAATCAACACACTTGAAGCACTTTCGAATATTTTTTTATATTTTTTTCGGCAATAATACGTATGCGTTTCTTACTGGCATGCAAAAACTAGCATGTTTAAAGGCAGGGTAAAAGTTGGCTACGGACTACAACCATGTTAAGTACAATTTATAACGCAATTTTGCTAGCAAATAAAAAATATTGTCTAATTGAACGAAATTAGGAAGCAGTTATAAAGTCCAAAAAAAAAAAAAACCCAAAAACCCAATAAAACCCGGATGGTTGGGTAGTTTTTAAAACCCGGGTCTTTGCCAACCTGGCTACAACGGTAGTCGTGTTGCCGCTAAAATAATTATTTTCATATGCACACATGTATTCTATTTTTGACAGCTTGTAGTCGATGGTCGGTAACCTTGAATATGTTTATAGCAAAAGGCTTGTTCCATTTATCATTTAAATCAAAATACCGGTTCAACTGTACAAGAAAAAAAGTTCTTAACTTGGTCAAATGAGTTAAACCCAAAACGTTCAGATTAATACTTAATAGTATTTTTTATAAATGATTTATGACGCAAAGACCTTGATACAGTTTCCTGAAAAGGTTTCATTTACTTTCCGTTTGCATTTTTACAAAACTTAATCATAAATTTACCAAAAATTTAATTGATACATAAAAAACATAATAGTGATGCACAAGCAAAAGAAAAGAGGACGAGTACTTGATTACTTTTTACATTCAGGAAAAAATAGTGTTTTAAAAGCAATTTTGTTCATTTTTTACTTTGTTTTAATCTTGTTTTTTTTTAACAATGAGTAATATTATTTTATTCTTATTGATTTATTGTAATATAATTTCTCTACTTTTATTAGTTTTGAAAAACTACTCAAACACTCGATTGCTTACTGTATGCATCACTAACCCCGAAGTGAGGTGTAAAAAATCATATTGTTGCCAGCAGAACAATATAAACGTTTAATAATTAATTTTCTCCTTTTAAACGTTTATGAATGAGAATTTATATTTTGGGTTTATAAGACAAAAAGCGTTTGAAAACTATTGTATACTTAAAACCTAAAATAAGGATTTAATTTGAATTAGACATTTACGATTTAAAACGATATCAGCGTATAGATTATTCTGTTATGAACAATTTTATAGATACATTTTGGGAAACAACCTCAATGTAGAGTCTATATTATCATTTATTAAAACATAATAATTTGACTATTTAAATAAATTTCTTAATACAAATAGTATAAATTTCAACATAATAAACAGATAAAAAATAGTAAAAAAAGAGTGAGAACAGCAGATGTAATTCATATATTACAGCAACAATATATGTAAAATGGTATAAAGTATTGTGTAATCTAGATTTTGCCGACAGGCATGACATTTCCATTTGCTTTTTCTATCGCCATGCATATGAATAGATAAATTCAGACAGCGCTCAGCAGTTTGAATAATGGTAGTTAGAGTTACAGATGTAACATAAGTTTACGATAAATTCAGGTGTACTGCAACGTTCTGTTCTATCTCCAATATTTCTTAACGACTTTCTTCGTCTCAATTCCAATTCTGTCTACTCTTTGTCATTCATATTGTTACATTTTAACCCTTTTAAAACATTTCAGTTCGTTTGAATTGCGTTAAAATTAAACCACTTTGTTTTTGTTACAGTTTTATTTATTTACTACACTATAACGCTTATAGAGTTTAACTTAATACAACTTAATATTCGCTTATATAACACTTTTATTTCCGTTTAACCACATCTTTATCTTATGACAGCAAAACGATAACTAACTAAAATGTAGGTAAAGCAGCCCCTTTATATACCTAATTGCCAACAGTTTGGAAGGTTCAGGAAATATCGACCATCTTAAATTTCCATATCCGTTAATTCAAATGTAACGCAAAGATGGTTGATATGGCAGTGCTGTCAAATGACAGGGTGACACAAAATATACCAAAATTCCACAAAACAGTGTTGTGTTTTTACTTTCGTAACGTTGCCTCCCATTTAAGGCTGTTCGTCCAATAGCTCGCAAGCCGCTCAAAATTTACCAAAATGTGCAGAAACAACTACAACGACTTAATGGTAGCGTTACAGCGTAAATTTGACGACGAGAACAGACGCGATTTGTATCGCATGGAGTTAAGGTGCCGAATGCAAAAGGCTAATGAGTCGTTTCAAGCCTTTGCAATGGAAGTCGAAAGTTGGTGTAGCTTACCTTAAAAGTGGAAAATCATCCACTAGTAGACCATCTCAAGACCAAAGCCTTCATTAACGGCATACGAGACCCCGATGTTAAGCTAGCTGTATGTGCTACACAAAAGATAACCTTTGCAGATACTGTGGCGTTCGCACTAGCGCAGGAGACTACTCGTAGGACATTACAGCCACAAATACACAAGGTGCGTAATATAGAAGTTGTGGCAGATAAGGAGGATTAAATCAACAAAATAGAGGAGGTGGTCAAGAGCCTTCTAGCTGGGCAGAAATCAAAATTAAAATATTTTAACTGTGAAAAGGGCGGCCACTTCCAAAGAAATTGTAAAGCATCACGCAAAAGGCCAAGATCCAACTCACCACCGAGAAATAACAAACAGGCCAACTAACATCAACCAACTAAAGAGTCCCAGTTACACTAAAACGAGATGGCGCTGAGGAGCAAGAACTAGCTCCCACAAGCGAGGACCCTACAATCTTGATATCAGTGATGCAGAAAAATAACAGCAACCCTACGACATATGGGTACATTAATGGCAGACAACATACCTTCACTATAGATACCGGTGCGACACAGTCTATCATCAGACCTGATATAGTGAAGGGAAAGTGTGAGGTACTCAATAATATCAGACTACACACATCTACTAGAGAGTCTCCCAGTCTACGCAAAAAAATGAAGTGAAGTTATTGAAGATATTGTAGACTAGTTTATAATTGGTGCTGATTTTATGATAAGTTATGGCATCAATTTGAATATGGGGCAACAGATAATGAGTTGGCGTAATGTAGATAGATATACCTTTTGACGAGTGATACCAGCATCAAATGCACGTTAGGTTAGTTGCTGTCAAACAACAAAAATTACCACCTAAGACTGAATCATTGATATGGGCGCGTATGGAGGGAGATTGTAGGTAGGTAGGTAAGTAGGTGGTAGGTACGTAAGGCGGCACCGAAGCACCCCACCCGCAGTGGCCCATTGTAGAAAGAACCTTTCACCGAAGAAGAAAAGAGCAATGAAGAGAAAGAAATAGAAAGAAAAGAGAGAGGAAGCACAGAGAAAGAAATAAAAGAAGAAAAAGGGTCAGAAGTAATGCACAAAAAGAGACGAAGAGGACCCGGCAGCACCAAGGTGCCAGCTGAGACCTGATAGAAAACCCTCCAGGTCGCATAGCCTAGCCGACGCAAAATCACCACGGAAATCGAAAAATCCTCGGCCCAGCAACCTGAGCCTGCTCCCATAAAGAGTCGGGCAGTGACAGAGGGTATGTTCCAGTCTCTGGCTACCCTGTATCGCCGAAAACTCGGCAGAAATAGGGGAGGCTACTTCCTAAATTCCAGTTCTTGCCCTCAGAGCGCAGTGCCCAGTCACGAATCCTATCAGAGTCCTAAGCGACGCCCTCCTCAGATTGAGGACCCATACCGTCCTGGAGCGGTCAGGTCGCGGCCACAGCAGCCTGGAGACCCGAGAGTCTCCTCTGCCCCTTCACGACTCTTCACTTTACGATGGGCCCAGCTATCAATCAAGCTACCAAAGAAACCAAGCGGTGGTTTCACAGACGCCTCTCCCTGTTACACTCCAAGCCGCGCCCGATCTTGCCAGTTCATCTGCAATCTCATTTCCCCTCACGCCAGCATGCCACGGAACCCACTACAGTTTAACTCTGCACACATCCAGAAGAAACGTGAGAGTACTCCTACGCAATACAACCAGCCTTGAGCTGACATGGCGATTAGTCAGCACAGTTTAGTTGCTCTGAGAACAGCGAAGATCTGGGCCTGAAAAACGCTACACTCCTCCGGGAGTGTGGTTCTTGAAAGGGGTATCAACATTCCACCAAGACTCTCTATCCGGAAAAACTGCAGCAGGGCACATGCTAAATTCGCATTCTCTGACCTAATAGTCCGACAGGTCTCTGACAGGTCACCGAATGCGTACCCCAGTCAAGTCCTCCCAAAATGGCAGTGTCCATAACCCAGAGCTTTGGCCAGGCCTCCTTCGAAAATCCTCAAGAAGCTCCTAGCAGCAATTTCTTTACTTTAACCTCAAGGGAGGTCAGGACCAGGATAATGTTCAGCGCTGCCTGAGGAGTACTTCTGAAGGCACCAGATATGCCCATAGCGATACACCTATGCACCTTATTTAGAGCCTTCTCCGACTGGCATTTTCCAAGGCTCTTCACCATACGATACAGCCATAGGTGAGTATACAGGTATGTCTATGGAGTCATAGATCCACTTCACCATCGCCGGGCGTAGACTCCATCCTCTACCAATGGCACGTCTAACCATATAGTAGGCATTAAAGCCCTTGTTCATTCTCAAAAGTGTATTTTTCCTCAAATTAAGTTTCCTATCCAAGAAAATTCCTAGGAACTTAGCCCCTTTAATCAGTTTAAGCATAATCCCATTTAACCTAGCTAGTTCAAACTTTTTCAATTTATATTTCCTGGAAAAGAGAACTAGCTCAGTCTTCGAGGGATTGATGCTAAGACCTCGGTGGACGCCCAAAAAGATAGTTTTCCAAGCACCGACTGCATGATCTCACCAGCAGTCGGGAGAAACCTCCCCGACACAAGAATCACCAGATCATCCGCATAGCAAACCACCTTCTCGCCGTCCTCATAGAACCTCCTAATGATGCCATTCACAACAAGATTCCTAATGATGCCATTCACAATAAGATTCCGACGAGCTTGTGTAGAGCAGTCTCAACATACCTACCCCTAAGGTAGACATGTTGAGCCACACTGAAGGTCCTCCTATCTATCCTGCTTCTGAAGTGCAAATCTACCACTCTCTCCATCGTTTTCAGTAAAAACGATGACAGACTGATCGGCCTGAAGAGAGAGATTGTAAGGACAACCACTTGTAGGTGGTAGAAACAGCAGAAATTAAGATGGACTTTTTATCAGCAGAACTACCGACGAACACTTTATAAACCTGGCAGAAGTCCTGCAATATATATCAATGGCTGGACGAAAATTAAGCGTGAGGAAATGTGCGTTGTTCCAAAAAGAGGTAAAATATTTGGGGAATCTAGTTACAGCGGATGGCTGATTTCAACGGATGAGGATAAAATACGTGCAGTAAAGGACTGGCCTCGCCCCTATAATATTCAAGAATTGCGTAGTTTTTTGGAACTTTGCACATATTGCAGACGCTTCGTGCTTAATTTTGCGTGGATGGCCGCAAGCTTACATAAGCTCACCAAGAAATCTAGGGCGTATCATTGCTGTGAGTCCGCAGGAAATGGGTTTCAGACATTAAAAGACCTATTGTGTACAGCACCGGTTTTGGCGTATCCAGTCCCAGGTTAAAAATTCAGCCTTGAGAGTGATTCCAGTGGATATGGTGGTTGGTGGCGTACTTTCACAGGTGCTCAATGGGATGGAGAAAGTCGTAGGTTACTATAGCCGCGCGCTGTCAAAGCCTGAACGGAATTATTGTGTAACTCGACGTGACTCGCAGTGCTGGAATGCATAAAACATTGCCAAAAGTACCTATATGGTCAACATTTTCTTCTAAAAACTAATCATTCCGCACTGAGATGGCTGCTGCAATTTAATAACCCTGAAGGACAACTGACACGTTAGATTGAGCGCCTCCATGCGTATGACTTTGATATTGAACACCGAAGTCGCATAAAGCATGGAAATGCTGATGCTCATTTATGTCGGTAATCAGGAATGCAAACATTGTGTGAAAGTTGAGGGAAAGAAATCTATCATTGATATCCGGCCAACGCAAATAGATGCAAACGAAGACTAGTCAGGAGCATAAAGTAGTGACCCAATATTGACAAAGATTATAGCAGAAAAAGCAGAGGACAGACGACCCACTCTCAATGAAATATCAGCAGATGGTCATCTTACAAAAGCGTATTGGCCACAATGGAACAGTTTGAGATTAATTAATGGATGCTTATATCACCAGTGGGAAATTGCAGATGGCGAAACTTAGTCCAACCTAATATGGTACCTTCCTGGAAAATGAAAGAAGTCTTAAATGAGTTCCATAATGGAGTCAGCGGAGGACACCTGGGGAAGACAAAGACTCTAGAAAATCTAAAACAACGTTTTTATTGGGTTGAGTGTCAGCAAGTAGTGGAGGATTGGATATCAAGCTGTACCCAATGTATTGCAGCTAAAGGTCCAGTAAAAAGAAGTCGAGGTCAGCTGCAACAGTACAACTCGGGCGCATCCTTCGAACGGATAGCGAAAGACGTAGAAGGCCAGTTTCCTGTCAGTAATGCCGGAAATCGTTATGTTCTCGTAGTGATGGATTATTTCAGCAAATGGTCAGAAGTGTATGCCATTCCCAATCAAGAGGTGAACACAATTATAAATGTTTTTGTGAGCAACTGGGTATGCCGCTATGGGATTTCAATAGAGCTATATTCCGACTAAGGAAGAAATTTCGAGTGTGCTATATTCAAAGAAATGTGTAAGATAAAGGGTCCGCCAAATAAATTTTTTTTTAAATGCTATAAAAAAAAACTAGTGAATATTTCCTCAAATTTTTTTTTATTTGAAAGTACAATCCTTCCGGTTAATAATGGAAAATAATTACATTCAAATGGCTGCCTCGGCTGGCCATGCAGTAGGCTACACGATCGGTCCAATTTTTAAGCACATTATCGATTGTGTGCAGCTGTATTTCACCAATGGCTTCACGAATATTGTCCTTTAAAGCGTCAATTGCCTCTGGCTTGTTGGCGTAATAATTATCTTTGAAGGCACCCGACAAATAAAAGTCCAACGGTGTCAAATCGCGGCTGATAATGTGATCTTCAAAATCAGGGCGCAAAACACCGAGTGTATCTTCGGCTGTGTGGCACGTAGCGCCGTCCTATTGAAACCAAATGTTGCTAATATCCTCCTCTTTAATTTTTGTGAAAAAAAATTTGTTCAACATTTCCCGATAATGATCGCCATTGACTGTAACGGCCACTCCTTGCTCGTTTTCGAAGAAAAATGGCCCAATTATGCTTCTGGACCAAAATTCGCACCAAACATCTTGGGTGTATCGGCTTTTCAATGTATGTGTGCGGGTTTTCTGTGCCCCAAATGCGACAATTTGGCTTGTTTACATACCCGCCAAGATCAAAATGATCTTCATCTGAAAAGACGATTTTTGATTCTTCAACATTACCATGATTTTCAAAGTAATGTCGCAATATTTCACAGCGTTGTTCAAGCGTATACACAACCATATTCGTTCAGCGGAAGGATAAAACTAATTATCTGTCAAATCAGACATGAGCTAAGTGCTACCATTCACGAAATAAGCACTAGTTGAAAAAAAAACAGTAGATGGCGGACCCATTATACGGCATTAAGAAGACTCGAACGACGCCGCTTCACCCACAGCCCGATGGAATGGTAGAACTATTTAATCAAACCCTACCGAGGTTTCTACTGCTGTTCATGATTTAACATCTATATCACCTGCCAAGATTATTTTCGGGACTGAGATAAAATTACCTGGTGACTAAAAGTTTGGTGTTAAGCCTACCACAGAGAGGAATGCTACTTACGCTAAAAAACAGGAAAGCCTCAATGAACTTCACGAATTTGTGCGCTCACGAATTCAAATGGTCAGCAGAAGAATGAAAACCAGATATGATCATGGAGCAAATACGGAGGGCATCCATGAGAGACTACTGGTGTTACTCTACAACCCACAGCGGAAGAGAGGATTATCTCCCAAGCTTCAAACAAACTGGGATGAACCTTAAAAGTTAGTCAAAAGGTTAAACGATGTGGTATACAGAATACAGAAGAACAATAGCCCAAGATCAAAAATGAAAGTGGTACACTTAGAGCGACTTGCGAGCAATGGGAGGGAAGATTATGAGCCTATTAGGGATGAACAGAATTAAGTGGGAGAAAGTGTTGCGAAAATAAAAACGCCTAAATTTTGGTATATTTGGTATTATGTGTCACCCTGTCGATGCCATACTTATTTGGGTATTTGGCAGCACTGTTAACTCGACCAACTTTACGTTAAATGTGAATTAACGGATATAAAAATAGAAGATATAAGCCATTTCCGGAACCTTCAAAGCTGTAGGCAATTAGGTATATACAAAGGCTGCTTTACCTGCACGTCAGTTAGTTATCGTTGGCTGACAGTAAATAAAGTTGTGTTAAAGCGGAAATAAAAGTGTTTTTTATTTTAACGGAAGTTAAGCGAACTCAAAAGTTTTAAAAAGGTTAAAACGTAACCATTGTTATGAGACCATATCTGATCTAAAATTATAACTCTCATGTATATGTCGGAGCCTCAAAGTCTATTTTGGGTGTTCTCAAACACGTACAGCATATCCTCCTTCCTATCCTCCTTCCTACAACTTATTTTCTTCGTACTAGCACAATACACTGCATGAATAGGGGTTATCCCTTGGGTGCCGGTAACAAGAGAAAAAAATGTTATCAATATACATAATTATTTGTCAGATTTTACTAATTTTTCTTTAAAGAATAAATATTGTTTTTCTTAATAGTTACTCTTATCATTTTTATTGTCAAAACTATTTGTATTTCTAAATACACTTGTATCTAATTTTACATACGTATGTATATGTATATTTGGATACTGGTCAGTAGGAAATAAATGACACATATAATTAACATTTATTCATTCTATTTCAACGAACCAAAACATGCAATTTAATAAATGAAGCTTATATGTAGTGTTTTATTTTAAATTATATGTAGTTATTTTTGGTATGTATCAACTTTGTTTACGTTTATATTTGCTTATAAGCCACCGCTTTGTGTTTTTCTGAAAAATGGAAATTAAAAAATATATATTTATTAAATATTTTTATTTTCCGCTTATATTCCGTTTTTATTTTTTTGACGTTTTTATACTAATTTCTTAGAAAAAAAAGATCAAAACGTTTTGTAACTTTCGTAAATAAAAAAATAATTTTGACATTTTAGTTTACACGTACAACAATAAAATGCCTGTTATTTTTGTATTACAAAACATAGACGATATTTTTAAAGCGATTAAAAAATTATAAGATATAAAAATTATTTATTTTAGAAAGATTGGAGAAACGGGCAGTTTGCTTAATTTTAGTTGGAGTTTGCTTCGCATCTAATTTTTTTAAGCTGACCCTTTATTTCCTCACATTTATATGTATGGATGTTCAATTACGGGCACCTCAAGCTCATCTATATGTTCCCACCATACTTCAATTTTAGCTTATTCCTCCTGAAGTATGTATGGCTTTTTCCATCTCTTTTTCAACTTTTAATTTTTAATTTATTGCCTCCACCTTTGTTCTCAAATTTTATACAAATAAAATAGAATAGGAGGAAGTGAAGTGGTAGCCTTGTTGAATCAAGGCACACTCGAATACACATTGTGGACCAATACACCATGATGCTACTAAGTTGGTCAAGTCCAGAACAATTGGGTAAACTTGACAATCATGCCAGAGGCTTCGTTTGGAAGTACGTTTTCCTAAATTTTGATCGGAAACAAGCTTGACAGCACGCTTACATACATACATACACATATGCATATTCTTTCATATAATTCCTTAATATTTATATATAAAGATTTTTTAATTAATTAAAATTGTGTATTTTTATAAAATTTTTGATGTGCTGTCATATAAAGGCTTGTTCAGTTAATGATTTCAATTAAAAAAACAATTGAACAAACTTTAAACTAGTATCCGTTCTCCGAGTTTCACGTGTTTTGGAAAGAATTTAAATTTTAAACACCCATATGTTATGCGTTTTCAAAACAATTCAATGTATGGGAAAACATTTAAAAGTGAACTTGTTTAATTCAAAATTTGCTTAAGCACGATAGTGTAAACGTTACATGAGACAATTTGTGCAAATAGGCATTTATTAATATGCTCAATATTGCGGCCGTGTCTCTATACAATAGTTTGGTTGTTATTTTGGCATGAAATAAATACATTGTTAGTTTTACCTCTCATCAACACTTAATTTTGTTTACTTCCGAAATAGGAGTGAAATATGGTAATTATTTATAGAAAAATATTTTCTACTTTTAAAATGTTTGTAAAACAAAATTGGTTGGAGTTTCGTTTTTAAATTCTTTTATAAATAATAAATTTTTATGTAAAAAGTTTTCATAAAATGCAAGTTTTGTTTAATATATTTTTTTCTTTTCAAGTTACCTCTATCCCTTCTTAAAACAGCTCAAAGTCATCCAATGGTAAGCATTCATATTTTTCCATAAGAAAATTATAAAATACGATTCGTTTAATGTGTAAAATTATTGATGAACTTTTCAATATCTTAAAATGGCTTCAAGTCGTTTCGTAAGAACTACAGTGCTTAATGTCCATTTAGGTAGCATATATCGCTGGATTGTAAATCCACACAAGGTAGCCATAGACACCAATATATACCAATGTATGTGCAGTGGCTCAATTTAATAACCGGGCACCTATGCATTTATAATATAATAGTTTTTAAAATACATGTTTACCTCTTTTAGCCAAAAGTTAAAAATTACTTATTTAGGGAACCTTATATTACATTGTTCACCAAGTATGGTATCAAAAATAAACACCACCTTTTTGATAAATAAAAATTTGATGGATGATACAATGATATCACAATTTAATAATCGGACATGTGACAATTACCGCCCTTTAAAGCCACTTAATGCGGGAATTCCACAAATTGTGACAGAGCAATCAAGCGATAGTGTGAAAAGCCGAACTTTAAAGCTTTAGCAAGCTTGTAATTTAAAATAAAATAAACAAAAATTTGAAGATGTTAAAGAGATGATAAATTCTCTTTTTTTTTGAAGTTTATATTGCTGTTAATATAAGTTATTCTGCGGCTTACATCATAAAACGATTTAAATCAATCAAATCAGTTGGAAATAAGCTCAAATCTAGACAACCAAACGGACGAACCATCTTACGAACAATGGTTTGAAAGTCAAATTAAAAAGAATCCAAAACTAAGTGCACCAAAAAAAAACAAACTTGTGTTTGTAAGTTTGCAAATAATCGTCAATCATGCAGACATGTTTGGAGAAAGCTGACAGTCTTGCCAGTCAGTGTACAAAAGTTGAGTATTTCAGAAAATTTTAAATTTAACGAAGATAATGACCATAAGCACAAAGTAAATAAAACGCGAATACGGTTATTTATAACTGGCACCATGTTATGGGAACGCCGCAACAGTAACCTGATATCAACGTTATAGAGAATTTGTGGGCATACAGTGGCTCCAACACAAACTCTTCCGACACTATACCAAAATATTTTCGATCGCTTAAAAATCATACGTTATAATAATTAAAAAAAAATATGTAGTTATTTTCTTATTTGCGTATATCTTCCACGTAAACATGGAAAAACAAACTCTGAAATTTAATAATTGTACGTAAAATTGAAGCTGAAAAGGCTTTGAAAGTCAAAATGACTTGCACAAGCCAAACTCCGACAGTTACTTTTATGAGTTAATAACTGCAACTCTGTAATTTCAACGCAGCCTAGTTCTATAATATAATTTACATATGTAGGGGAAAACCCTTTAGTTCAGTTTTCAAAAATTATACAGAAACAGAGCTAAAATCAAGAAGATTGCTATACAACGGAGACAAACTAGTATCGAAGTAAGAAAGCTTATTATTGAGAATGCTAGAAAAGGAAAAAGTATAATTTCAAAAATTTTTGGCAGAAGACATTCAACACTTTACGACATAATAAGACGTTTCAAAGTCAATAAAACGGTGCAAAATAGACCAAAACATACCCATAATAAAATATTTTCTGAGGCAGAAGAACGTTTTTTATCAGAAATACAAGCAAATCTCTTCCTAAGTGCTCCAAAACTTGCTGTTATAGCTGAAAGTGACCTTGGTAAGAAAGCTAGCCCATCAACAATAAGAAACTTGCTTTACAAAGTTGGTCTTAATAGCAGAAAGCTAGACAAAAACCTCTTTTTGGTAAGCGCAATCAAACCAAAAGACTTAAATTTGCAAAAGAGTACCAAAGTAAAGGTTTTCTTTTTGGAGAAATGTTATGTTCACCAACGAAAGCAAATTTACCGTATTTGGGTCGTATGGTAAACCAATAGTATGGTGAAAAAAATCAGGAACTACGTTTGAATGACTTGAAACTGACAGTAAAGCATGAGGGTAGTCCAGTGCTTGTCATGACACTATCATGAATCAAAATGTTTTTTTAAACATTTTTAAAGAAATCTTGTCAAAAAGTGTGGATAACGGTCGGTAATTTTACCAAGATAACGGTCACAAACTACAAGGCCCACCCCAGAGCTCCGACATAAATCCTATTGAAAATGTGTGGGATTATCTTAATAGAAAAGTTCAGCATCAAACGGTTTCCAGCAAATCAGAGCTAAGAAGGCTTTTATTAGAAGAATGGGAAAAATACCAGCTGGTTACTGCCAAAAATTGGTCGAATCTATTCCTATGAGACTCCAAATGGTTATAAAAATCAAGGGTCTGCGAACAGAATATTAATTTTATAACAATAGTTATATTCTCAAACATTTATGTAGCCCTCCGAGTTTCGCTTGTGTAACTTTTTATTAACAAATTGAAGTCTTTTTAGCTTATTTTTACTTACAACTACTGAATTTTAATTTTGTTTTCTATTCTTAATAGCTTAATTTATATATATAATAAAAAACAAAGGCTTTCCTTAACTATTTCTTATTAGTTTGACTTCTATCAACAAAATCAGCTTAATTATAGTGTCCAAGTTTGGTTTATAGCCACTGTATCTCGAAAATAAATGAAAATCTCGGTCGATATCCAACATTTCATAATTAAAAATCGCTCTTAAAGATTCTTCTTATTGCAAAATGAAAATTAAGAAAAAAAGAAAATTAAAAGCAAAAATTATTTAACATTAAAAATTTTGAAGTTTCCGATATAGAAGATCGTGAATTACAGCTAAATAAATATAATCACTACATTACGCACTCAAACTCGAACTGGACAGGCGGAGTTTTTATTTATTTCGAATTATAACTATTGGACTAGTGCGAACATGGTAATAATAAATACAAAAAAAAATTAACGGTAGCTGTACTACCGCGATCAAAAAGTTTTCGGAATAACCCCCGTGTGGCGGTTTCATCGTTATGATTTGCATTTTTATTTTTTTTATTTTTAAGTTGGTACCTATATCTGTTGTTGATATTCCCGCAAAATTTGACATTTGCAAAAGCTACGTAGCCAAGAGTACATCTACTACAGCTACTCGCCACTGTCTCGAATTGGATTTTAAATACGGATAGGGGTGAGCTACCATCAAAGCAAGGTGTTTTTATTCTGCTGGGAACTTCTGGTATGATACGATTCCGGTTTTTGACACTGGAGACTGTTGATTTTGTCCTCGATTACCTCAATTGATTGTTCTAGGCTTGACATTCTGTTCTCCTGTAACTTATCAGTTGGTGCTTTGGAAATTTCTCGTCTTCAGCCAAAAGCTTTTGATTATCGGCTCTAGAAGCTTCACGTACCTCAGCCAAAAGTTTTTAATTATCGGCTCTAGAAGTTTCTCGAATTTCAGTTCTACAAGTTTCTAGTAGCTCAGTAGAAGTTATCTAAAGCTTCGTTTCAATTTTTGCCAGAAAATTCTGGTTTTCGGCTCTAGAAGTTTCATGTGCAATGGCCAATACTTGCATTTTTTCCATCATAGCGGCCAGCAATGAGTTAATATCCATATTAGTTGTTGTTGTAGGGGCACTTATCTCTGAATCATTCTCATCGTCAACTTCGTGAGTGTCGATGTCTATGCCACGTCTCTGAAATACTTCTAACAGACGTTTCTGTACTGTGGTCTTATTACCAGTTGTTGAGAGCTCCAATTTAGTTAACTCGCGTTTGAGTCCGTCCACTTTTAATTCTTGGAATTTCATTATTTTTTTTTTTTAATTTCCTATTTATTTTATTTTATATCGTAATCCCACTTCTGACACCAAATGTTACGTTTTAACCTTTTTAAAACGTTTGAGTTCGTTTTTATTGCATTAAATTAAAACTCTATTTTATGTTAGTTGTTTCACAATCTTTCTCTTTATTAATTTCACTGTACTTTAATACACCAAATTCGCTTTTAAAACACTTTTTTTGTACCTTAAACAGACTACTTCTTGACAGCCAATTCAAAACTAACTAACTCACCAGCCGCAATTTCCCGCTTTTATAGTATTTCATCTTAGTTTAGAATGTCCTAGTACGGACACGAATCTTTTTCGACGTTAATTAAAGTGGTCTAAAATAACACAAAAAGTAACCGATCCATGCATTGGCATCACTTTTAATTAGTGCATAAATTTTTAAGCTAAAAGCTCATAATGAGCTCTGACGTGGTGAATTTGTCTTTAGCTGTTGTTGTCTAAAAAGTAAAAAAACTGCAACTTGCAGTAATTTTTAAAAATAACTGCAATTAAATTGAAAAAATAAATAAAAGATAAGAAAAAACTTAATATATGGAGTAAAAAATGGTTACTTTGAAGCGATGCAGGATTAGGTTTCTGTTCTATTGCAATAAATAAGTTATAATTAGAAGATCCGAAAGCATTCCAAAATTTTTCAAGAATTTTCTATACGCCGCCAAAGAAAATTTGTTTGAAGGAGCCGCAACCAATGGTCGCCGTAGTTTAGAAAAATAACAAGAAAAAGTTATAGATTTTTTCAATAAACATGTATATTTAAAGAGATAAGTTAATATATATGTGAAATAAACCATTAAAATGAACTAAAAAACAATTTTTATTTATTAAAAACAATTATTTTGTACATATCAGCGCCGCCAAACATTTTCTCATGGCATTGGTTTTTGAAACGTTCTGTTTGTCAGATGAAATTAGAACATACTCTAATTGAAATTTTGTCAAATGTAATGTCAAATGGGTTTTACAGAAG
Source organism: Wohlfahrtia magnifica (assembly GCA_023159175.1). Taxonomy (NCBI): domain Eukaryota; kingdom Metazoa; phylum Arthropoda; class Insecta; order Diptera; family Sarcophagidae; genus Wohlfahrtia; species Wohlfahrtia magnifica. The sequence goes on along the minus strand of JAKWBJ010000165.1, from coordinate 935,612 downwards.
CAATGTTTTTGTGCTTTTACACGACATGTTAACACTTCGCAGTGGGAAATTTGACATGTCAGATGACAAATATGTACATGCCTTTAATTTAAAAGATGTTTTTACAGTATTTATAATATTTTTTAAATAACTAAATAAATGTTTTTTAAATTGCTCTTTTGGCGCTTAAGCTGTCTGCAAATTAAAGTTGTTCCTTCATGTTCTATGGAGTAACTTATATCACGTCTTAATGCAGTTTTGGCAATAAAAATTCCGATTCGGTCAGGTAAACGAGTTGACGATTGACGGTGTTCTTGTGAATTCCAAGACTATCATCAATTATAACATTTTTGCCAGCATCATTAGCAGTGACATGTTTAGAAGGCAAATAAATATTGTTTGTATTTAATATAGAAATTATATTTGCAATGGAGGATCCCGAACTACCTGAATGGTTATTTAAATGTCCCCAAAATAGTTCATGAAGAGCTTCATGTGATATGGTGATGGATCTCGATGCCAGACTAGTCAAAGTTTTAATTTGATATTTTTCCCCCCTAATTATTAATTTTTTGTTGTTGCTTTTTGTATAGACTTTTTGCATTCTTTGTATTAATTTTTATAATCGGTCCCATGTAAATAAATTAAATATTTAAATTTTTTTAGTTTAGTGGAAAAATTTTGCTTTTTTTTTTGTGGTAGAAAATACATATTTAGTTGTCAGGTTATTAAATTGAGCCCCTGTGTGTATGTAGATATAAACTAATCACTTTGAATAAACAGTAAAACATTTATCAATTATGTTTATGGTTTAAAGGACGTGTTCATAAAAGTTCTAATAATAATAAAAAAAAAATTTAGTAACACTGTTGAAAAAGTCAATAATGCTTCAATAGAGTTATAATATCGACATTTCCTTTAGAGATTTTGGGATTAAATTTCCTCTAAAGATTTTGTAGAAGAAAATCGCACAAAATGTGTGATTGGATGCCATACAAAAAAGGTGAAAAAACATATGCTTCAAAGGAACTTTGATCTCACAGAAAATGCTATTTTATAAAAATGTTTTGGAATTCACCCATAGTATCGTGCAAACTTATATGTAATGAGAACGTACGCAATTGAGAGAAAATTTGGCAGTAGTGTGGCTCTCTTTGTTATTTGAAATGTTTCAAAAACCATCACACACGTTCAGAAAACGAAATATGTGAAAGTCACATTTTTCGAAAAAACATATTTCTACTTTACAAGTATTAACTGAATCAAGACTGTTTTTTTATTTATTGCAGTGTTTATTAATTGTCAAAAGTTTTATTTGCTTTACACGTAATACTGTGTTTTTATTATTAGTTTTTCCTCGATATCGTTTGGAACGTATCACCCAGGTGTGTTTTATTAAAAATGTCCCATTTTTACACGATATTTCGGGGATTCAAAGAGTCTCATAAAATCGTATGTCCTGTTTTAATTAGGAATTAAAAAGTATACCAAGCTTCTATGATCTAATTTGGTCCGTTTCTTCCGATTGTAACCCCTCTCAGGTCCAGTTTTGTAAAAACCATAGCCCATAACATTTTCGTTAGCTGGAAATGTGTTCTGAAATTTCAACAAAATCCCTTTCGTTAGCCAGATCTATCTGTGTATCAAATTGGACTGTTAGGAAACAAAAACCTTGGTTTTTAAAAATACCATTACTGAAGAAAAGTCACTTATTTTGTTTTATTCTGTTTTCCTCCAATTTTAACCTCTCTTGTTCCCAATTTTGAAAAATTTGCATTTTTATTTCACTTTCACTGTGTTCCAAATATCAACAATATTTTTAATGTTAAAAACATGTCAATTAGGAGTTAAAAAGTATGCTGAACCTGACCTAATTTTGTCCGTTTTCCTCAGTTTTGAAAAAACATAGCCTATAAAACTTGCGTTAGGTAGATTTATATGTGTTCTAAAATCTCAACAAAATCGGTTCAGTCGTTTATGCGTAATTGAATGACAAACAAACAAACGTACAAAGAAATGTATAATATATACATATGTATGTGGGTAATTCACTAATTAACATTGGAAAACTGTAAAAATTGATTTTTTTATTGTATGTAATATAATAAATATGTATATATTTAATAAATTTTAAAATTAACTGCTTTTCAATTAACTGTTTTTTGTTTCATTTTAATATAAAGCTTGTGGAGCTCAAAAATGGCGAGACATACAATGGGCATTTAGTTAGTTGTGATTCATGGATGAATATTAATTTACGTGATGTTATTTGCACCTCAAAGGTTTGACTGTTAACTTTTATTAAACTTAAATAATTTTAATACCTCATAAATAAATATGTGTTTTTTCTAGGATGGTGATCGGTTTTGGAGAATGCCCGAATGTTATATTCGTGGAAGTACCATTAAGTATCTTCGAATCCCGGATGAAGTAATAGACATGGTGAAAGAAGACGCTCAAGCTAAGTCCAGAAATCGTGCTGAAATGAATAAAGTTCGTGGAGGAAATCAAGGTGGTTCACAAAATACAAATCAACGAGTACGAGGTGCCAATAGAAATAATTTCAATAATAGAGCTGCACAAGGGAATCTAACTGTTAATAATGGTATAAGGCAAAACGGTCAAAGTAATCGCCCTGCAAATCAACAAAACAAGTTAAGAAAATAAAGCATTAATGTTTGTAACATTAAAGTAGGATTTTATAACTATCATAGTTTTTAAACTATAAATATTAAAACGTGTATATAAGGAACTATTAAAATAATCAAGAATAAAAACAAATCATAACTTATTAAGTAAATGTTTACATATCGCACCTTCATTATTACGAGAATAAAAACGCCTAAATTGTAGGATTATGGTATATTTGGTGTCACCCTGTCAATGCCATACTTATTTGTATATCTGGCAGCACTGGCAATTAAATTATCTCCGGGTAACACAACGTTACACTTGAATTAACGGATATGAAAATAGAAGATGATCAATATTTCCGGAACCTTCCAAACTGTAGGCAATTAGGTATATAAAAGAGGCTGCTTTACCTACAAGAGTTTAGTTACTGTTTTGCTGTCATAAGATAAAGACGTGGTTTAGCGGAAATAAAAGTGTTGTATAAGCAAATATTAAGTTGTATTAAGATAAACTGTATAACCGTTATAGTGTAATAAATAAATAAAACTGTAACAACAACAAAGTGGTTTAAAATTATTTTAACGCAATCTAAACGAACTCAAACATTTTAAAACGCTTAAAACATAATATATATGGTTACGTACAATATATACATACGGTTACGTTTTTATCTTTTTGAAAACGTATATTTATGAGATCGTAGATTGTAGTTAAAATAAAATAAATCTTGCGTTTAGGTTTAATTAAAAATCTATTTACACAGTTTTGTTCACCACTGCTTATAACCTTTTTGCCAGCAATAAAAATTGTTATTCTTAATTTTTCTTTCTGTTTACAATTTTGTAAACAACAACAGTTACTCGACAGATCTTTTTTACTTAAACATCTTAAAACCCGATCGTAGTTACAAGGTTCGATCACAAGCTCTTTAACCATACTAAACTCTCTTTACACTGAGTTCAAACCAATAACTCGTTCGCTGTATTTACCACAAATAAACTGATTGTTGTTCGCACCGATGTACTTTTTATATGACTGAGTAAAGGCTAGTAGTTTACATTATAATACTTTACGTAAAGAGAAAATATAAAATTCCATCCGTATTTCAGAAATGAGAGTAAAAATTATACGACAGATTTTTTTACGTTTACATGATACGTAAAAAACCAAAAAGAAAAAAAAGTAAAACGAAAGCAGCCGTTTTAAAAGAGACCAATAGTGTGAACAAAAAAATTGCTTGTTCATTGTTTATTTTATTTGCTTGCATAAAAATACACTCCTGATCTAATGAGGTGTGATGGTTTCTAAAAAAAAAAATTAAAAAACGAAGAGGGCCGTACGACCGCCAAATTTTCATCCGTATTTTCTCTCAATGTCGTACGCTCTCATTACATATTGAGTTTTCACGATACTATCCGCTCACTGCTACACAAAAGCTTGACATGTCGTACTACTTGTATTATCGTTTAAGCCCCCCTTAAACAACACCAGTGTTACCGTTGGGATTTGTCAAAAAGCTGCACAAAAAGGGGTTTTTAGAAAAAAAGAGATTTAAAAAAGGTCCGCATTTTTCCACGTATGTATTTATTCAAATAGTTTCGTAGTGGTTTGACGTTGCATTTCGATGGTGGAATTGACATTTAAGACCTACTCGAACATAATTCGAAACAATGTGTGAACAAAATTGGCCCTTTTTGGAAGTTGATTATTCCAACAAGATAATTTCTCAAAACTTAGAGCAAGCATTTTAAAGAAGGAGTTGTTATATACTGTACAACGTTCCCAAACAGCTTCATTCTCTTTCTCAGTTACCTTACATGAACCCCACAACCAATTTTTGTTATAAAAATGTTTGCTGATCACAAATAAGCGCAATTAAAATCAAATTTATCTTAAAGAATGCTCGTGCTAACGAAGGGAAACTACAATTAAATTAGTATTTTCAATGAAAAACTCTTTAGATTAGTAAATAAGGCTTTATAAGAAATATCTTATTTAATGATGACTAATACATAATTAAAACATTCATCCGAAACTTTTCGACATTATTAGATAGATACCAAGTGATGCAGATACGTACCAAATTTTTGTGGGTTTGCAGGATTCTGCTGGCTGAGATCTCGAAGAATCCGATGCTCCTGTTCCACGCTCAAGATTTTCTTTCGGCTCATGTAGCACAAATAGGTGGCGGAGAGGCCATATTTTTGCGCAGTCGAGAATTGCTGCTAATGCACTACAGCTTTTACCTTTTCTTAAAAGCTGGTGAGGGCGCTCCGCAATGTTCTTCGGCAACGGACGTACCATTTTTTGCCCAAAAAATAATAAATTTATTAGAACTATTAAAAAAAGAGTTACAAGTTTACTTACCAGTTCCAAAATAATGACTATATTAATCACTATATTAATTTTTCTCTTCCCTATTTTTTTCATATAACTGTACTCGCTGATGTAAAATAACTAAACACAAAAAATTGATCATATGAACTTTTTGAATTTATTTCAATATAAATAAAATGCACTCATTTGAAAGAACAGAAAACAAGTGCTCCACGAGCAAGTTCGTACAAGTGGTTTAGTCGTTGTAACCATATAGAGCATTCAAACACGTGGTCATTTGTTTGAGTAACTGTACATATACATACAGTTAGTGTCATTAATATTCGGTTTTTAAGTTTATCGATAATAACACCCTGGCATTAGCGAAATGGATAGGTAATCCAGAAGAATAGCAAAAACTTAAATAAATGTTGTCAGTATGAGTATTCAAATATATGGAAAAAATGGCTCTATGGTAACCCTGCAACCGTGATAAATCGATCAAAGTTTGTTAACCCTGTTTACTAAGCGCCATTAATATTCGGTTTTTCCCCTATTTATATGCTATTTGCAAAAAAACATGTTATTCAGCTAATTTTCCAGCAATATAGAGATACGTTTTAATAAAAGTGCATAACACCTCCTTTCTTGTCTATCCAAAATTCTACTTCACTGCAAACTATACAAATGGAGCGCAAAGGAAAAAACACTCCTTTAGAACAGCGAAAACTTGTTATTTTCCATTATGAAAAAGGTAAAAAGTACAAAGAGATTTGCTGAAATTCTGAATATGAAACCAAATACAGTTCGGGACATTGTCAGAAGGCACAAAAATGAAGGAAGAATACACTTCATAAAGCAGACAGGTCAGCCAAAAAAATTGACCGAGCGGGAAGAAAGTTCAATTGTGCGAAAAATAAAATCTAACCCACGCTTAAATGCTCCCAAATTAGTCACAGAGGTGCTCAATGAGTTTAAAAAGAAAATATCTGCATCTACTATACGAAGAACCATAAAAAAAGGTTTTCATGGCTGAGTAGCACGTCGTAAGCTATTGGTTAATTTACGCAACCGAAAAGCTCGTTTGAGTTTTGCTAGGGAGTACATTAAGAAGCCTGAAACTTGGTGGGATGACGTTATATTTGCGGACGAGAGCAAGTATAACGTATCTGAATCCGATGGGCATGTAATGGTGTGGCGGAAGCCAAATGAGGAGCTACAACCACAAAATTTAAAACCAGCCGTAAAACATGGAAATGGACATGTTATGGTGTGGGGTATGGGAGCTAAAGGGACGGGAAAATTAGTTTTTATCAGTGGAATTATGAATAAGGAATCATATTTGAATATCCTCCGTCAAAATTTGAAAGAAAGTGCAAATAAGCTGGGCGTTTTAGATTCTTTAAAATTCTACCAAGATAACGACACAAAGCACAAGTCGCGTTTAATTCAAGAATGGTTGCTCTATAACTGCCCTAAAGTTCTCCATCCACCTGCACAATCCCCAGACCTCAATCCGATTGAGAATTTATGGGATGAGCTGGACCGGCGAATCCGCAACTACAAAATAACATCCATTGAAGACTTGAAATTGTCAAACCGTCTAAGTGAAGTTATAAAACAAAAGGGTTATCCAACAAAATACCGAATTTTATATAAAACCATTTTTCTAATGTATTATTTGTTACTTTTCAAAGAAAACCGAATATTATTGACGCGCAATATTTTATGCTACCTGACTTAACTTAGTTTTTTTTGTTATATTGTTATTCTTTTTTTCTAGATCCAAATGTGAACTTTCAAGTGTCTACATAAACTATTAATGAAAAGAAAAAAATGTTGGAAAATATATACATTTAGCTTAAGAGTTAAACATATCTCTTTAATAAAACCGAATATTAATGACACTAACTGTACATAAAGATACGTACATATATTTTTCTGTGTGCTGAAAATTGAATTTATTAACTTTTTCTTCGTTTCTAAAGCAAAGTTATTAGTGCATGAAGGTACGTAAAACTTTTTTTTATCCTTAACTCAAGATATTGAAGGTATTTCAAAAACAGATTCTGGTTTGTACTCGATAGTACCTATCAAATAGATAGCACTACTTCCCTGATATTTACTTTTGTCGCACCGTGTTATGAATAAAATAAACTTCTTTATTTCAAGGAAGTAAAACAATTTTTATAAAAATATATAAGGAATACATGAGTTTTGAAAACTCTTATTTAAAAGAAAAATCTCTTCTCCAACTTAAAAAACTTGTAAAATTAGATAAACCTTACAATATGACAACACTGAGAACTCTGAACTGGCGAAATATTTTATGAATTTACAAATTACTTATGTATGTATTATACTCTTTTATGGTATATTAATTTAATTAACATCTTTTCGTTTTATGCTTTTGGCTTTAGTTTGCGATATTAGGCGATTTTAATAACATTTGAATAATATTCTAAAAAAGTTAGTAATGCTAACTTGAGGAAGTGATTAAATTAGGTGGGCTTGAAAAGTTACGCACAAAGTCGCTGACCCGCAAAAAAGTTGTAAATTGCGACTTTAGTCGCACAAAAGGTAACCCTGAACAACAATTCGGAAGCTCTCGAACCTCGATATTTCAGGAAGATTTAATTGCTTTCTTTTATTTTCTTTTTAGTTCTTATGAAACCATGCGAACATGGGGAAATTACATAAGGTGGTGGCATTCTACAACGATACAAAAACAACGGGGAATTTTTTAAATCGTTGCTGTCAAAAAGAGCCTGAGGTTAAATAAGAAAACAGCTGTCAAATGTAAAAAATGCAAATAAACGTGAAGAAAAACATAAAATCTCGCACAAATAAAAAATTCGATTTGAATTTTTATTTATTTTTTTATTATTTTTATTTATTTATTAAAAAAAAAATTATCAATAATAATAAAAAGTAATTAAAATAATGATGATGACTCAAAAGACACCAGCGCTCCTACTTGGCGATCCATTTCTTAAAAATATGTATAAAGACGACGTCCGTTGGTATTTTGTTCAGCGGCAGCAAATTAGAAGAAAAGTTTGGAATTATTTATTTTTTAATTATTTATTATTTAAAAAGGTAGGTAGGTAAGAAAGGCGGTACCGAGGTACCCCACCCAGAGACCATACTGGCCCATTGTGGAAAGACCTATCCCTGAAAAGAAATAAAGAAAAGGAGTGGAAGGGAAAGGAGAGAAAGGACATAGGGAGAAAAAAGAGATAGAAAAAGGATCAGAAAAAGAGTACACGAGAAAAAAACACTGATGCCCAAAAAGAACCGGGCATCACCTAAGGAGTCAGCTAAGACCTGACAGAAAGCCATCCAGATCGCATAACCTAGCTGACGCAATATCACCCAGGCCATCAAAAGAGCTCTGGCCCAGCAACCTGAACCTGCGCCCATAAATTGCCTGGCAGTGACAGAGGACAAAGTCCGGCTCCCCTATATCGCCGCAGAAGATAGGCGAGCCTGCTTCCCACATCCCAGTCCTTGCCCTTAGAGCGCAGTGCCCAGCCACAAAGCCTATGAGAGTCCTAAGAGATTCCCTCCAAATTGAGGATCCATTCCGTCCTAGAGCTCCTCCATGACTCCTCCACTCTACGGCGGGTCCAGCTATCAATCAAGCTATTATTTAAAAAAAGATGCAAACATTCTGTAAAAAAACACTCACAAATTTTTAAAAAAAATTTTAAAATTTTCACATGAGATGTATCTGTTTTTATTTTTATTATTATTAATTCCTATAACATTCCATGAAGGAACATGGGGACTTCTCTCAGTCAATGAGCTGCACCCGATTCTATTTTTAAACTCATTAAAAGGAATGGATTAGAGAAGTTTTCAATAGTAGTAATATTCATAACCAGTTTTACTCATTTTATTACTTTATTATGAGGTGATACCGCTGTTGAATTTTTTTTTAAGATGGTCTGGCCTGGTATTAAACCGAGAACCTTCTGGTTGGTAGGCGAGTGTCTCACAGCACACATTTGTTTTTAATAAGAAAACAAATATGTAAACAAAAACATTAACAAAAACAAAACTGTTGACAGCTACGGAATAACCAAAAAAAAAAAAAGAAAAATCAGCTGGTTGTTAAATAATATATATAATATAAAATATATTATAAGTAATTTCATCATGCATGCGAATGTAAGCATTTACTTTCAGGTTTTGTTATTTGTTGTTGTCTGTTACTTGTTTTCTTTGCTGTTAGTTTTTGTTGTTGCTGCTTTAATTTTATTTACTTTATTTCTGTTAATATTTGTTGTCGATTTGGTTGTTTGTAAATGTAAACATAACGAAATTGAATTCGACTGAAATTTCAAACTGCTATAATTTGCAAATCTGACAAAATTTTGAATTCTTTTTTAACTTTTATCTTAATTACCATTAACTGCCTTGATTAACAATACTCTTAATAAATGAGAAGTTGCAAGATTTATAAGACTAAAAATATTTGCAGCATTGTAGTGGTAGTTAATTTAACCGTAAATGTCGCTACCATGTTGTTATATCATCAAAATCGCACACGGCGTCACTTGACGTTGACGGCGCTGGTATGCTAGTGCTCTGCCGGATGTTGGCTCGCCGGATGGGGTGGTTCTTGTCAACCGTCTGATGTGACAACACACTAAAATGACAAAAACCATACCAGCCTTCAAGGTTCTACCATACATCAAATATCAAAAGTGAATCCAATGATTCCGTTGTTCCGGGTACAACACACACAAACTGAAAAATCATCGACTGATGTTATGCCGGAATTGGCTCTCCCACAGAGACCGAATGGCCTCTCCATGGCATTCCACAGGAATGACTACCCTACTTACTGCCGCTTTAACTTATTAAGCTATCATTTTAATTAATAAGACTGCAGAAAATTGCATATATAATAAAAATACATTATTTATCAAAAAAAAAAAAAAAATAATAATAAAATAAAAAAAAAAACAAAAACGATAAAAAGCAAAGCTTTAAATGTTCAAAAAATTAAAAAAATGCTAAATAAAACTAATAAATCAAGAAAAGACAAATTTTATAAAGGTAAAAAAACTAATGAAAAGAATATGAAAAAACAAAATGAAATTTAAAGAAAATTCAAACTAAAAATAAAAAACTAAGTAAAACAAAAAAAGGTATAATTAAAGCAGAAAAAAAGACTAATAAAAAGAAACAATTTTCAAAAAACCTAAATTACAAAAAAACCCTATCTAAGGTCCAAACTAAGTCCCGAGGCCTTTTGAAAAAAAGCTCAGACCTGTGGATTATTATAGCGCCTTTTTTTGAGCTGTGCCTAAACTGATTTAATGTTGTAAGAACAACACCGAATAAAAATGTAAAACGCAATCTAAACAATAATACTTACATATAATACTAATAATAATACTTAAATAAATAAAAATAAATATATGTAATAAATATATGTATTTAAATAATAGATTTAATAATAATAATTCTAAATTATTATTAATTCTTAAATTATTCTTATCTTTAAAAAAATTCTCTTTGTCTCTTCCTTCCAGATTTTTCTACCGTTGAATGATGAATTCGGTTGCTCAGTTAGTGGCTTTCCTGGTTTTGGGTTCCTTGTTGGCCAGAATTGTTATACGGCTTTAACAGCGTAATCGGCAGTGACGGTGGTGGAAGTCGTTTCTTCTTTTTGTTTAAAATTTCTTTCAGCAATTGTAAATAATTTTGTTATTAATTCAATTATATTGTCTTTTTTCTTTCTGTTTATTTTTTTCTATGCGTATATTTAAATGTTTCAATTCTTTTACTTTGCAATAATTACAATTTTTTTTCAGCGTCCACAAAAAGTCTTTTATTTTCCTATTTTCACACTATATTTTTATTAAATTTTAATTTATTGGCTTCAATTTATCGAATTATCATCACTATTGGTAAGTTCCTAACTCTTCAATATAATTCTCTTTTTTTCACGATCACCACTTGTAGCTATAACTCGTTGGGAAAAATCATAAAACTGAAATATACAATAATTGCTGTTATGAGCAAATTGTGCAAAAATATGCACTATGAAATTGATGCCAAAATCGTAAAAATTCATGATTCGGAAAAATATCAAAAAAGTAAAAAAAAATCCTAGAAAAAATAAAATAAATTCTCTGTCGATGGTGTAGTAATGATAAAGTTTCTAACTGACTACGAAATCATTCACGTGGTACAAAGTCGTAACTCATAATGATGCCGCTTTAGATAATTAAGATGATAACGATTTTTAAAATGAAATGTTTAAATCAATTGTGAGTTTGAATAGCAAAATTTTTTGCGATAGCGGTATGAGCAGCACTCCAATTTTGTGACTTGAAATCGTAATCGCAATTTTTTTGCGAAATGTGAGTTTTAGCACATGGGCGTTATCTTTTTTTGGTAAATAAAATGTTTCTACTACGGATATAGCGAACTATATATTAAATTACGCAGTCCCATCGAGTTATAATCGTGTTCGATTTTATGTATAATGGGTCCAATTCCAAACTCGTAGATGGTATTTTTTCTTCATCTTCAGATTCTAGTTAAACTATACGATATACGAAAGTTTTATTTTTAGGTATTATACATAATATCCGTGGCTCAGTGCTAAAACGGCAATGTTGAAATATATACTTTTACTTTATATTTACAAAACGGCGCTTGTTAGTAGAGTTGTAAAATATGCCCCAAATGCTATGGAAAGCTTTTTTAATCGATTAGAATCCAATGGGCTACCTTGCTCCGCCAAAACTTTGGTAGTAACAAGCAATACGGCTCCATAACTGAACTAAAAGCTGTGGTAATTGCTTTTTGAGAGTCGATCAAAGAACAAGAGCACTTAATTTTAACAATACCATAACTAAAAACATGCTGGAAAAGCTAGTGCGGCTATAATATTGCTCTGGAGTATACAAGAGACTCAAAATTTTTGTTAATTTGAGTATAAAAATTTGTTTTGGGTTTTTATAAAATAAATTATGTGAAAACGTAACACTTGATTTTTGTGTTAGAATTTTGTTTGTAAGAAATGTCAAAAACAGACATTCAACAAAATGTGCTCGTATAGGTTAAAATAACAAACAAAAAAAAAAAAAACAATAGTTTTTTTTACAACATTGATTTTTATGCCTTTATTAATTACTACTTTAATTATAATTTCTTTTACTCTTTTTTTCCTACGTTCAGATTTTTAGCTGTATACCTATAGACTTAAAAAAACCGTACACAACATACATCCATAAATATCTGTGGTCACATGGAAGAGTAGCTTAAATCGACATAATTTAATTTAATTTTGATTTATTACTTTAGAAGCTTCATAAAAGCAATGCGCTTAAATGTATTTAATCAATTTTTTATCTTTCTGTTTGCTAGTTTTATATGCGTTTTGTTAAAACCTCATATGTATATAGTATTTTTTAATATATTCTCATTTTTTCATGAACTATATAACTTAAATTGACGTTAATTTAATAATTCTACTGTATAGATATAGATATTATTTCAATAAAAGAACTTAAGTATACTTATAGCTCAGTAAAACGCAAAACTAAGTATCAAAAATCGTTTAAGTTACAAAAGGTGTACAATGCTCTCTTTTTACCAATATTTTTTTAAAACGTTTAAATTTGTTGCTTAGTATATTGTTACCAATATGAATTAGAATTAAGTTAAACAAAATTGGGAATATCTCAAAATATCATTTTTTGACTTAAGCTATTCTTCCTTATCGAAGTAGATACTGTAAGTTAACGTTGTCAACGTTTAAGAACTCATAAAAAATACCAACAAAATTACACGTGCAATTAACAAAGTGATGCCACCACGTCTACAGCACAAGAACAATAAATCAAAATAAAGGTTAAAAAACCTCCGCGTTAAGAGGGACCCTCTAGAGGATTTATAAACATTAATAAATCAAAATAAAGATAAAAGAAAAACCTTTGCGATTCACCATCATTAAAAGGGACCTTCCAGAGGATTTATATAAAACTTTGTAAATCAAGAGAAAATAGATTATTATATTTTTACACTGATTAATTCTATTTACTAATAACTATTTACAAAATGCACCAAAATGACATAATCAGACACCCACTGTTAGGAAATGCTGGTGCCCAAGCACCACCAGCACCTCCTGGGCCACCAGAACCTTCTTCCGTACTCTTTAATGCCCGAAATGCAACCCCAGAATTTAGGTTACTGATCAGGGTATTTTAGAGACAGACGGACAAGACTTATTTAGGGGCATTCTTCGCCCAAGACAACAGGTAGTGTCAGACCAAACAATTGATGAACGTTAGCGGGATAACCTTGCACACATAGACAAAGTGCCAGATGTGGTCCGCTCTTTACGAGAATTTAATGGAAACCCAGCAGAATTTAGCAGCTGGAAAAAGAATGTGTTGGTACTCCCAAATATTTTGGCATTTTGAACGTAATTCGGAATAAAATTGTGGGCAGTGCTGACGCCACACTAGAATCCTACTGGAAGCCATTTCCAAATGCCTCACCATGCACTACGCCCATAAGCGCGATCTGAGTACCCTCGCATACCAAATGACCTGTCTTATACAAGATCGGAAATCGGTACAGAAATTCTATGCAGATGTATATTCCCCCTTATCCTTTATAAGCCATGCAAATCCTCATAAGCACATAAAGCGCTTGTAAGGTATCGAGGCCTATCGGGTGATTTTTCAAGACTTCTTGGCATGAAAGAGCCAGCCGATCCATCCGAAACTTAAAATATATGTATCAAACTCGAAAAACAAAATTACAGAGCAATACGTGCTAATAACCAATCCAGTCAGTCCAGGAAACCAAATCCACCTCCAACACCATTTCAACACTCCCAACAAAAGCACTCATTGCCTCCTAAGAACCCTAACTATAGAAACCAACCATTTTACCCACAACTTTCCAATTTGCCAGAAACGGTTTCACGAATGAGGCAGTCCCACCACAATTTTATTATCAACAACCCCAATACTCTAACACACAGGTTTGGCTTAACAGAACACCCAACACTAATTCTTTTGGAAATCCATCACCAAGACCAATATAAGCAAAGCCACCTACACCAATGTATATCGATCAATTACAACAAACAAGGAATGGAAACTATATTAATTTTAATTTTGCAGGAAGCGACCACCACCAACACAATCCAATCAGTTTAATAGAAATATTCCCAATAAAATTCAAAGGATTAACTACATATCCCAAAAATCTGAAGAAAAAGTCGTACAAGCAGACGAAAACAATGAATACGAAACACATGAACCACAGTCATGGGACAACTTTTACCAAGAATATTGGAGACAAACGCAGGATGAAGAGAAATGTGACAACTAAGAATTCTGCGATATTCATTTTTTAGACTAATATGTTCAACGTTGCCATATTTCCAATGCAAAACTGGTGACGGGAAAGTGCTCAAGTTCTTAATATATACCGGATCCAATAAAAATGACATCTAGTCCTCATTAGCAAAAAACTCATTTACCAAACTATTCCACTATTTATGCCATCTATTTATTCCATCCACTATTTATTCCATCACATTTTTTTAAACCTTTTCGGAGCGAATGACAAGCTTAATTTTTTTTTAATCTCTCTTAAAACCTTTCATGGTATCCTTGGTAACGACAGCCTTAAACAACTAAATGCAATTATACACACATTGGAAGACAACATGTTAATAAGGAATGGCAAAAGAGTCCCTATTAAGCAGCAAATATCTAAATCTATCAATTCATTAGAAGCTGAAACCGAACATCTAACAAAGGATCAAAAGGAAAAACTCCTCACATTGTGTAATCAACACCCAACATTTTTTGTAGAACCTAACGAAAAACTTACCTACACTACAGCAGTAAAAGCAGAAATCAGGACGACAAATAATAGTCCAGTTTACTCTAGATTCTACCCATATTCCATGTCTTTAAAATCAGAAGTCGAAAAATAAATCAATAAACTCCTCGAAGATGGAATAATTAGACCATCTCGGTCACCCTATAATTCACCTGTCTGGATAGAAGACAAAAAGCGAAGTCCTTTCCAAATTAGGACACAAGTTTTTCTCTGTAATTGATCTAAAAAGTGGCCTTAACCAAATTCCTTTAAGGAATTCGGACATTGAAAAGATTTTTCGATTAATAATGGGAAATACGAATTAACCAGACTACCCTTCGGCTTAAAAAGCGCTCCCTCCATATATGTATATAGAAGACATTACTATATTCAGCAAAACCGAAGCAGACCATGCAAAATATTTAGATAACATTTTTAAGAAACTCGAGCAAGCGAATATAAAAGTACACTTGGACAAACGTAGGTTTTTCGAAAAAGTTGTAGAATTTCTCGGATTCATAGTGACGCTGGAAGGAATTGAAACAAATCCCTCAAAAGTTAAAGCTATCCAAGATTTCTCAACTCCGTGAAATTTTAAGGTACTCAGATCTTTCTTAGGCCTATCGGGTTATTACCGTTGCTTCGTTAGAGATTATGCGAAGCTCGCTAAGCCCATAACGGCCCTTTTAAGAGGGGAGTATGGTCGATGGTCATCTAATTATGCAATAAGCATAGTCCTATGACAAGAAGACAGACCAGGTACCTTCATCTCGAGAACGCTTTCAAAAACAGAATGCAATTATGCAGCAAATGAGAAGAAGATGCTCGCCATTATCTGGGCGCTTAAATCTCTTCGTAATTAATTTTACTGCTCGGATAATATAAAAATTTTTACAGACTACAAACCATTAACATATGCATTGAGCAGTAACGGGAAAATGAAGTGATGGAGGGCAATCCTCGAGGAATACAAACCAGCCAAAGCAAATGTAGTTGCAGACGGATTATCTCGGCCACCACAACATACACAAATCAATTCCCTCACACCTACCCATAATGGTAATGAAAGCTCATCCCAAAATTTAATTCAATATACTGACGCTCCGGTTAATGCCTTCAAAAACCAACTCTTCATAAGTATTGCAGAAACTTCATCTTATCAGTTTAAAATAATTTTCCCAACGTAATTTTCCCTCGTCGCTTAACCGGAATACACGGATGATTCGCTAATAAGCACTAATAGAAAAAGATAGACACTACAACATTAAACAATTAAAAAAAACAAGAGAAGGACCTTGCGTTTCATAATAAAAATAGAACAGAAGTAAAGATATATTTTACCAATGAAATTATCTATATAAAAATAAAGAAAAGACTAGGGAATAAACTCACACCTCCCTATAAGCGGGAAATAGTCCTTCAAGATAAGGGAAACACAGTTCTAACTAGATCTGGACGATTGGTACATAAATGTCATATTCAGGTATAGTAAAAATAAATGTTTTAATAATAAGAAAAAGTAAAGAGATGGAAATTACAAGTAAGAATAAATAAGAAACCGATAAATATGCCACAAGCGTACGATTTATAGACACTCGTAAATAAAAAAAGAATATAACATAGATGTACGACTTAGAACATATTAGAATATTCGCATTTAGATTTTTTCAATACTTTTTCAGTCTCATTTCCTGCAAGGCCCATGCAGAAATCCAAATCCATGACTACTTCTCATCCCATTTAATAACCATTGATAATGGCTACTCCAAAATAAAAGAATTAAATTTATCCACATCATAGATACTCCAGCGTACAGAAACCTTTTGGAGAGCATAATCGACATAGTGAACAAGAACCTGCCACCCACCCGAAAATCCTATGTATCCTATCCTACAGCACGAGACCCAACAAACAATTGGATTGTTGGAAATCGTTGAACTCGTCCCATACCCTAAATCCAAAAGATCCTTAGACATCCTCGGCACTGCCTGGAAATACTTGGCAGGAAGTCCTTATCATGGTCTTAACATGCAGCAATTTAGATAAACTAACAACCAACAATAAGGAACAAATTATTATAAATAATGCCTTAAATAACCAAATAAATACATTAACTAAAATTACGAAGGATATATTAAATGTAATAAGAAAGGATAATACTATCGATAGTGGAATAGCTCTAAGCTTACAAAGCAAAGTAAGAATGATAAAAGAAGAGGTAATAAATATAAAATATGCAATACAATGGGCAAGATTAGGTATCGTAAATTTAGTAATATTGAACAAAAAGGAAATAGAAGCAACAGTTAAAGAATTGGAAAATTAAAATATGCCATTTAGCACAGCTGAAGAGGCACTAGAATTAGCAGTTAGTGGATTAAGTAATTCTTCAACATTCTTGTATATTGTGAAAACACAAAAGAAATTTATAATAATTATATAATCAAAGCTGTAATGAAAAATAATCTAATAATTATTTTGAAATATAATAATATACTGAAAAATAATGAAACCATTTTAGGAATCAAAAATAATTGTAAACAATATAATATAAGTATTTGTAAGCAGGACGAGATGTTAGGTTTAAGAAATGATCTGTGTAAAACTAGTTTTTTGAAAGCCTCAATTCATCGGCACTTATATCCTGAATTTTTAAAATACAACAGTAAAAGTAAATTGAAAGACTTCCAAAAACTTTGAAGCGCCGCCATTGAAGGTAAGCCCAGCCCAGCCAACTCCTATGGAAGAAAGTCTAACCAGACTTCTATCACTAGAAGCTTCATATATTTGAAATCAAGTCTCTAAGAGCAGAAAAACCGATAGACTTTCTGCTGGAATGACTCTGTTGGCCAGCATTGGAAAATACTACCACAGGAGAAATCCAATACAACCGGCGGAACTAAATACAGAAGTTACTGTAGAAATCAGTCAACACCAGTAAACTGCTGTACAAACCCCTGCACCAGCAGCAAGAAATGTTCAAATTTTCCAGATCTCCGAAAAGCGTACTTTAATTGTGATGGAAATTGAAAACAAACAAAAAATCGACTTAAAATCCTAAAAAGTTGTGATGGAAATTTAAATTTCGTACTTATATCGATTTTGTTTAAAATCGAATTCGATTATATTTTCCATTCTGTTATGTGAAAATTTTAACAAAACAAGTGTGATAGAAAACGAACGTTTTACGTTTTTAAATCGAATAGAAATTTTTGCAGAATATTTCTTCACAATCTGGTATGTGATGGAAATCAAGAACGAAAGAAAATCGACTCGAAATCGTACGAAGTTGTGATGGCAACTTAAATTTCGTTTTCGAACCGATTTTGTTAAAAATGGAATTCATCTTGTTCTATAAAAATTTCAACAAAAATAAGTGTGATAGAAAACGAAAATTTAATTGTTTTTACTTTTTCAAATCGAATAGGCAATGGATGGATTTTTTTGGAAGAAATTTCTTCAAAATGTTATTAAATATTTAAAACATCAACATTATTGTTATATGTGTAAACCATTATTTTATGTACAATATGTATTAATACACGTATGCTTATATTCTTATATATTACAATTATTACCCTAGTGTATTTCTCGCTATTTATATTCAGGTATGGATGTCGATTCGTTAAACGAAATTGTAAGCTCCAAAACAAATGAATTGGTTTTAGGTGTGATAAAAAACGTATCGATTTTATTTACCATTTTTGTTTCATTTCCATATTCAATAAACAAAAATATGAACTTTGTTTTATGTTGACATTTATTTTTAAGTAAACAAATTATTTATATAAATTTTTTTGCATTAAAGTTATAATGGCATTTATCGTAGTATCCCCGTTAATTAATATTAGTGAATAATGTAAAAATGTAAATATTAAGCGAAGAAGATTGTGGGACACATCAAATCCATTAGTATTACCAGAAAATGTGTAAGTATAAAACAGTAACTATTACAGGCTTTGGTAAATATATATGAAGTATGTATTTGTAATTTATTACTAGATATTTAAAATACAGTTTTATAGATTATTTTCGCAAAAATAAGGAATGTTTTTTGTGGATTTGGAATAGAATTGGACCCCATTCTAAGGCTTCGAATATTCCTATCTCTATCCAGTTAGCCGCAACAATGAGGTTTTTTGCAGAAGGCGGATTTTAACGATGAATAGACAATGATGCTTTCGTTGCTGTTCATCGCACAACATTTTCCAAAATACTTATCGAAATGCTCACACTTCTGGAGCAAATATTGTGCCAACATTGAATAAAACTTCCATCAGAACCGCAAAATATTTTAAAATCAAAAAATATTTTTTTTTTTTTGAAAAATATAGAATTCCTGGCATCGTTGGGTGTATGGATGGTACCCATATTCAGGCAGTTGCACAAGACCATTTATATTTTAATAGAAAGAGCTATTATAGTATATATACAATGATTGTAAGTACATTGTTTTACGTTTTTTTGTGAATTAAAAAAATTTTCTGATTTCAAATTTTTGTGTTTTTTTCAGATTTGCGACTACAGGATGAATATAGTTGTAGTGGATGTAACTCGACCAGGTTCAAGTCATTATTCCTATGTTTGGAATCTTCGCGCTCAGAAAGGATTTTATCGTCTAAGGTATGAAAATGGCGAACGAGGATCTTGGCTCCTAGCTGATTCCGATTATGCACTTGAACCATTTGTTTTGACGACCTATAGAACACCAATTGCAGATTCTGCTCAGCATAGGTTCAATAAAGTACATGCGTCAACAAGAAGCATAGACGAGAGAACAATAGGAGTTCTGAAAAGCAGGTTCAGGTGTTAGACTCGAGCTTTATGGTACCAGTCCTACAAAGTCGTAAAAATAATAAACATTTGCTGTGCTCTCCACAATATGTGTAATTTTTATAAAATTGATCAAAGTTCATTGCCAAATATTAATTCACCAGAATTTACTAATGCTGAAGAAGATGATGTTGACAGCACTACAAATGACGAAGCTAGCAGAATCAGAGATAACATAGCCCAAAATCTTTAAACTACTAGTTTAGTTTTCTATTGTATTTTTATTTCTTCTGTTTATTTAGAATTTTATATATATTCAACTGTCCTTTTTGTATTTCTAACAGTTTTTGTTTCAGCATTTTTTTTCGTAGGCAAATTTTTCGATTTCTTTATGATGTCTCTCGTTTTCTATTCTTTGCTTGGTTAGTGTTTCCGCTTCTTCCATTATACGGCCAGACATTATATCCAATGTTTTATAAACTTTACGGGTATTAACCACCAGACTTTTTAATACTTCAACACTGTTTTCCACATTACACTGTAATTTTATTAAAGTTTTTGATATTTCGGAGTAGATATTCATCTCATCGGTCAAAAATTTTTTTTAGTATGTTTGCAAGCTCTGTTCTTCACTTTTACTTGGCTCGCATGTCCTAGGTCCTTGTAATTCTTGGATGTTTTGCTCTATGTCAGATGTATTTAAAGAACCCAATGACTGATCTACATTTTCATTGACATTTTGAAACCCAAAAAAGTGTTGTACAAAGCACTTTTCGCCATAATATTTGAGATTTTGTAAAATATCAGGTGTCAGCTTTTATTATTTGCAGGCCAATGTTGCCATATCTATTGTAAAAAGTAATTGTAATGAATAAGTTTCCAATTTTGAAAAGAATGTTAAAACACAATGGTAGTATATGTTAAAATGTTAAGGCGTGCATAAAGAAAAAGATCAGATATCTTCTGACACTTAAAGCAAGCGCATCTTCTAATCTAAATATCATAAAAATTCAAGTGTCTTCATTAAAGTTAAAATCGCTATACTGCAATTTTTTAAATAATTAACTTAAACAAATTACATTAAAATTTTTCTAATTTAAAATTATCTTAAATTCAAATCGTAAACTAAACCTAAAATTTTAACTAATTGCATATCTAAAACTATTATTGCACTTGAAGTTAAATTTCTGTCCAATCTTTAAATTCTCTTTTGACACATATACATACATTAAATTTAAATATATAAATACATATAATTATATATATATATAAATATAATATATATATATATATATATATATATATATATATATATATATATATATATATATATATATATATAATATAATATAATAATATATAAATAATAAAAATAAAAATATATTAATATATAAATATATATAATTATATATATAATTATATATATATATATATATATATATAATTCAATTTAGGTTATATACGTATATATACGTATATACGTATATATTACAATATTACATCATCCTGAATCCTATATATATACGTCATTGTTGAAATTGGAATTTTTTTATTATCCGCGAACTGTTGTCTATCAATTCGGAATCGTAACGTTTACTGATTGTTGTTTATATTTACGGAATTCGTATTCCAAATTACTAGGTGAAGTTGTTATTGCGTCTCAAATAGAGGGAGTTATTAACTATTCTATTAATCCGATTTCACAAAATTGTAGAAATAGAGAGCTTTATTTTGTAGAAATTTACTACAGATAAATTTGACCGTATTATATATTTCTTGTTAAAGTTAAAGAGCGTTATTTATCAAACACTTCATAAAATTTATATTCCCGTTGGTTCCCACCTTGGGTAGTTTTTTAACTCTAGTGTTTTTAATTAAGTACATTTTTGCACTTTAAGTTGTTTGATTCTAGTTTTCTGTGCATTAATTTGTTTGTTTTTTGCGTAGAGATATTCATATTGATGGAAAATAGCACAGAGATTTGTTAAATGATTTCGGAAATAAAAATCGTTGTCCGTAAGATGAATAACCACGTTTTCAAAAGTCGTACCGGACGCTTGTTGACAGCTACTTAAACAAAATGGGTAGAAAAGTTTTTCTGTGGAGTACAATAACTTGATCAGAAAAATCTTGTCTATTTAATCAATTCCTATTCCAAAGCCAGCCGTAGGAATTTCAGCAAGATTTAAAGCCTTCTTTTGAGGCTAAAACGCTGGAAACCTCGCTTCGAAGCAATTTTCCACATTTCATTTTCTTTTTAAAAAGGAGCTCTTCTACTTCTGATCGGGACGCTCTGGATTACAAATTGTAGATCGTTTTAGTACAGAATACTTTTTAATGAAGTATGCCAAAAAATAAAGATTTTTAAATTTTTTTACGCACATTTAAAATTTAAAATTCATAAATTGAAAAAACAAAATAATTGTAAACAAAAAGTTGGTATTTTAAAATGAAATGTGTTGAAATAAAAAAATATTGGAAATTAATACGACATGATTTATATCACTCCTTATGTAGGTTCATTCGTTTTGAACTTTTGATTTCATTTTAAAACGAATCGATTTCTATCACATCTGAATTTGTTTTTAATAAACAAAATTTTTCAGAATTTGTAGAACAAAAAACTAAATCAATCAGAATTGCAAATACGAAATCAAAACCATTTCGATCGGAATGTGTGACAAACCAAAAAAAAAAAACCTCCAAAGTTCTGGAAAGAGCTTCTATTTAAGGATAAAGCCGTGTACTGCATTTTTGGCATACAAACATGTCAAAGAAATCAGTTCCGATCGAAAGTGAAGTTAATTCTGTTATTAGTTTCTACAGAAAAAATAAAACGATATTTTTTCGGAATAAAATCACTTTCAAAATTAAAAGTAATTTCGTTTTTTTTTTTAATTTTTGTGTTTTCATTTTTAGTTACAAACCAAAAATTTTTAAAAACTTCTTCTCCAATCCAATTAAATCCAATGAATCCATATCCTGAATATGATGTTTTCTAATAGGTGCACTAGGTAGAAAATGTGCTTACTTTCAAACAATAATGCTTTTAATTGTAATATCGAAGTCTGATCTTTTTGATTGTATTGTTATGTAACAAATTCCTATCAACCTGCCTACTACCGTTCAACCTAAACCAGATAACTTTTTACATGAATAGATAGCTTCTACTGAATTCTTGAATATATAAATCTTTTTTCAGAACCCGCATCGAGTAGAGCCCGAACTGTAAATATATCATCTGCTTGTCGTATGTATGTAGATTAGAACTGTTGGTAAAATTGTTGTTCGTCCATGTAGAATGTAAGAGGGCCTTGAATGTAAGAGTAATTTAATATTCTTCGTTACTTGAGTGTTATATAAACCTGCTTGTTCATTTTGTGAAGACGTTTCTCTTTTGTACGCGTGATATCTTCTTCTAGATGAAGTAAAGTGTGGTGCTTTTTCTTGCATCGAAAACAAAGACTTTTACTTGGACATTTGGATTTAAAATGATTAGGAGATTAGAATTGTAGACGTTGAAGTGTAAGGTTGTTTCGGTGCAAACAATAAAAATAAATAATAATAAAAATGAAACTCTAATAACTAATTCTAAGTTATTGTAATAAAATATCTAATTATTATTTAAAGTTTTAAGTTTAAAATTTTATACGTACAAATAAAATTAGAAAACAAAAAAAAAAAAAAACAAAAGAGTGAATTTTATTCCATCCCACAAATTTTGGGTTCAACTGGGATGGAACAATTGAAGCGACTTAAAAGAGACTAAGCCAGTGTCGCTCAAAAAGAGAGCCACACTTAAAATGAGAGAACCACACTGAAAGAAAAATTAAGTATTTCGATTTATTCTTTCTTAAAAGGCTTGTTTTTTTTTGCATTATAAATAAAAAATAATTTTAAAAATAATATGTACATCTGCCAAACAAAAAATATGTAAATATGCAATGGGATACAAAAGGGATTAAAAAAGCTAGATACTTTTTCATGTGTTTATATGAAAGTGTGGACAAATCCGAATCTTTTTAAATGTGTACTTACTGTCATATATTAAAACATTTGGACAAACAAAGCCCGATTTACATATTTGATTAGCTGTTTAATAAAGTACTGTCAAATAAATACATTATTGATTTTTTATTCTATGTGAAAGGATATATTGCACTGGTACTTCTAAAGCCGTGTTTTTTCACAAAAAAAAAAAAAAAAAAAAATTCAATTGTATATCTCTTTTTTGATAAAGATGTTAATATAAAAAAGAAATAGGATGAGAACTTTTAAAATAGGAAAATATTTTAACAAAAAATTAGATTCATTTAAAGAACAGTTGGTGAAGTTAAATCATTTTTCTTGTGCTTGATAAAATCCATCAACTTATCAATATCGATTTCCTTCAGATAGCATGTGATTTTTAGTAATGTCTCAATATGACAATCTGTTAGCTTGTTTCTGAATTTGTTTTTTATCTGCGACTCGCAGATATATGTGGTGCCAAGCATTAAAAAAAGGTTTAATATTAAACAACATTAACATTAATATCAAACAACATCCTAACAGTCGGATATTTCTTGGGGCAAACATTTTTCCAAAAGTTGACATAAATAATTCTTATTCCATTGAAATAAATAATTCTTATCTTATCAGTGTCAATTCCTCTTCTATATTATGTTGTAGACTTTCTAACGAACACGTTAAAGGATTATTAAAAATGTTTATAATCTATTTCAAGTTCAAGAAATCTTCAAATCTACCTTGAAAGTAGTCCAAGAGTAAATTTATTTCTTTTTTTATTTTTTCTAATTCTCTACATTTGGAAATTGTGTACAAATTATCTGAATTTTTGGAAAATTGGATAAATCTTGGCATTAAATTTGATTTTTCAAAATGAAAAGTTTTCTTGAAAACTCATTTATTGCATGCATAAGGTCTGTCATATTTTTAACTTTGCCTTGTAATACAAGGTTTAAACTATTAATGTGATGGGCTATGCCAACAAGGAAGGCTAAGTCATGCAGAAAATTAGGACATTTTAAAACATTTAAAAGTTTTAACTCCGATCGAAGATTGAAAAGACGCTCTAAGCATTATTGTCGACTTAGTCATCTAGCCTCCGTAAAAATTAACACGTCACCATAGTCTGCATCTATTTCTTTTAGAGACGATATTAGCTTTCTGTGAGAAAGTGCGTTGTAGTCTCCTCTTTGGCATTTGAAGATTTCTCCTCTTAAGCAAATAATCTTTGACTAGTATCGGATATGTCTATACTTTCATCAAAACACACGGATAAGTATTTAGCATATTTTATACGTTCTGTCGTTTCCTATCGCATAAATAGCCCTATATCATCAGTCCAACGTGCCACTATTTCTTCAAAATGGCGACATTTTTTTTGCTAAAGTTAAACTAATAATATATGTAGCTTTCATTTGATTATCAGTGGTACAATCTAAAGAACTACTCGCATGTCTGCTTTGAATATAAAGATTTTTAAGTCGAAAATTTTCTTCAAGTTTTTTATTAATTGGTTTCTATCATTTACAGAAACTCAATGCAATCCATGATGTATTCCATCATAATGTCGCTTAAGACAAGATGCAAACATATTTTTTATTACTTGATAACATACAAGGCATTCAGCTTCATTAAATGCATTGATAGAAAATAAAAAGTGTTTCCCACTAAACATTCCACATACTTATTAAATAATTTTTTTCAAAGTTCTGTAAAGAAATATATATTCATACAAATTATAAATAAACATGCATAAATTTATGTAGCTTATTAAACTTCTCAGTGTAATAAGCAAAATTTTAACTCTCTTCTAAATCACGTGACATTAAAAAAACACAAAAACATGCGATATAATCCTTCTTCTTTGGCAATAAGCAAGACACTGTTTTAAAATTGTGGCGCTAACACATATTTTTTGTTGTACATATGTTGACATTTGAAATAATATAAACAAAGCATATGAATTTATTTATACAAGATTTTTAGCATTGCTTATTTATTAGAATTTCTTAAACTTTTAATAAGAAAATAAAACAAATATATTTTTTAAGGAATTGAAAAAGCAACGTCCAAAAATATAGTGTGATATATAATTTTAAAAACCATGTAATAAAGGTTAGCGGTATAATTGACTTTGGTACATTTCAAGAAAATTTTTGGTAGGAATTTTTTTCTTTTAGCAGCCCTGGTTGTAATATTCACGAAGAGAATAAAAAAACAGCCAAAAAACTTCGTAATCTGAACAATATGGATGAGCGAAGCTGGACTAAACAAAACATTTCTACTTATTAAAAAAAAAAAAACAAAGGAAAAGATGTGATGCGTATTAGTTAAACAAAAATAAAATCCTGATGGAGTAACAACAAAAAGTTAAAAGTTGTAATTGCAAAAAGAATACAGATTAAAAAAAAAAAACAGAAACAATTGTGCAAAATTAAAGTAAAAAAAGAGATAAAAGACAAAAAAAGAACTTAGAGAGTAAAGAACCAAAAATACAGAAGAAATATAAAGAACATAGTGCGAGACAAGATCAAAAAAATAAAAAATAAAAGAAATAATTTTGAGTGACATTGTTGCAGAAACCAACTACACTCAGCGTTGCCGTTGAGTTTTTTAAAACAGAGGCACAAAAAGGGGATTTTTTTTAAAAAAAGGTCGCACAAAAAGTTGAATTTTAGAAAAAAAGTCGCATAGTTTGTTTTATTTAAATAAAAAGCTAAACAGAAA
This sequence comes from Wohlfahrtia magnifica, assembly GCA_023159175.1. Lineage (NCBI taxonomy): Eukaryota > Metazoa > Arthropoda > Insecta > Diptera > Sarcophagidae > Wohlfahrtia > Wohlfahrtia magnifica. The sequence goes on along the minus strand of JAKWBJ010000165.1, from coordinate 909,302 downwards.
AGCAAAATTAATTCAATAGTTTAATAAGTAAAAAAAAATTCATTAATAAGTTAAAATAATATAATATAAATTATATATATATTTTATATATATATTTGTATATATATATTTGTATATATATATATATATATATATATATATATATATATATATATATATATATATATATATATATATATAATAGTGGCAGCGATGCTGGCAGAGCAGTATAAAGGAGCCGAAAATCAAGATGTTATGCTATGCTTATGTATGAAATGTTTTTAGTAGTTGCAGTTGCGCTGCGCAATTTGCGCAGTAAGAACGCTCATTTTTATTGCACAGTGGGACAAAATAAGCAAATATACGAATATATTATTCCATTAAGAATTTAATACTTCGCACCCCGTTAGGCGTATATTCTCTGACGGCTTTTAGTACCCGGTCCCTAACAGGTTCGTCTAAATGTTAAAGGAAGATTGGAATAGCTGCTTCGTAATCCACCGCGTTCAAACAGAGACTCGAGAAATCCTCTAGCAGATGATTCTTTTCGACTGGCATCCTAAAAGTAGCCTCGCCGTTAGATATAGCTATGTTGGGCCTTTTCAGCAAATTATTACCCAACATAATCGAATGATTGACATCTCGTTCTCCAATAACATAAAAGATGACCGCAAAATCTAAGTCGTCTATTCGGATGACCTCGTGGATACAGCCCATGGTAACTATGTCGCTGTCACCAATTCCAAACAATTTGACCTTTTCAGTACAAGTTCCACTTCTCCCACTACGAATAGCGTATCAAATCGCATAATGAAGATGCCGCAACCTGTGTCTACTAAAGCCGATAAAGTTTTGCTTCTCACCAAAATATCTTTAAAAATCAGTCCGGCGAACTATATTCACTTGTTCGCCTTTATTTTTCACCTTCCTTTCCATCTTGACCTTGGGGCACTCGAACGATGGCCGAAATTCTGACAACGGAAACATTTGTACTGCTTCCCCGGGCAATCCTTTGCAATATGCGACTTCTCGTCACACTTAAAGCACCTATTTTCCCCCTTTCTGGGTGTTGCTTATTTAAAACTAAAATTTTTAGTTGGAACTAGAGACTATATATATATAAATAAGCAACACCCAGAAAGGGGGAAAATAGGTGCTTTAAGTGTGACGAGAAGTCGCATATTGCAAAGGATTGCCCGGGGAAGCAGTACAAATGTTTCCGTTGTCAGAATTTCGGCCATCCTTCGAGTGCCCCAAGGTCAAGATGGAAAGGAAGGTGAAAAATAAAGGCGAACAAGTGAATATAGTTCGCCGGACTGATTTTTAAAGATATTTTGGTGAGAAGCAAAACTTTATCGGCTTTAGTAGACACAGGTTGCGGCATCTTCATTATGCGATTTGATACGCTATTCGTAATGGGAGAAGTGGAATTTGTACTGAAAAGGTCAAATTGTTTGGAATTGGTGACAGCGACATAGTTACCATGGGCTGTATCCACGAGGTCATTCGAATAGACGACTTAGATTTTGCGGTCACCTTTTATGTTGTTGGAGAACGAGATGTCAATCATTCGATTATGTTGGGTAATAATTTGCTGGAAAGGCCCGACATAGCTATATCTAACGGCGAGGCTACTTTTAGGATGCCAGTCGAAAAGAATCATCTGCTAGAGGATTTCTCGAGTCTCTGTTTGAACGCGGTGGATTACGAAGCAGCTATTCCAATCGACCTTTAACATGTAGACGAACCTGTTAGGGACCGGGTACTAAAAGCCGTCAGAGAATATACGTCTAACGGGGTGCGAAGAGCCCAGTGACGATGAACCTTATTTGAAAAGATGACATTCCAGTTTTTCATCGACTCCGACGCTTACCACGTACCGATTAAGTTGTAGTTGAAAGCCAAATAACGGAGTGGTTAAAAGCAAAATAGTGCAGCAAAGTACATCAGAATATGCCGCATCGATTGTACTGGTTTCGAAGAAAAATGGTACGAAAAGACTATGCTGTGATTACCGAAAGTTAAATGAGAAAATCATGAGAGATCATTTCCCCATGCCGTTGATGAAAGAAGTGCTAGATAAATTACAAAGTGTGAACGTAATACCACAATAGATCTTGAAAATGAATTCTTAAATGTACCTTTAGAAGTTTCATCAAGAAAATACACTGCTTTCGTAAATCACAATGGCCGGTTCTATTTCATGTATGCCCCGTTTGGCATTAGCAACTCACCAGCGGTATTCACTAGTTTCATTTCAGCCGTTTTCAAAGATTAAATACGAGAAGGTATGATAATCGTATACATAGACGACATTATTATATCCGCCAAGGATGTTATGGACGGCCTTGAGAAGTTCGAGCTGGTGTTAAAGATAACAGAGGCAAACGACTTGGAACACGGCGAATACGAAGACTTCTACTTCTAGTAGTACCGGTCCAGTTAGAAGAAGAGATTATAAAACTGGCGCACAACCAGGGTCATTTCGGGATCTCTAAGGCAAGCGAATTAATTGAGAAGCAGTATTACATGGCATGTTTATTATCAAAGTTTCCAAACGTGGTGAAAAGCTAAATCGAGTGCATTATCACCGAAGCAAAGACCGGTAAAAAAGAGGGTTATATGCACCCAATCGGTAAAGATGATCGACGCCTAGCCACATATCATGTTGATTATGTTGGGTCGGTGGAAGTGACAAAAAAGCCTACAACCATTTGTTCGTGGTAGTTGATGGGTTCACGAAATTCGTTTGGCTTCATCCAACGAAATACTTGAATGGTTTAGGAAGCAAGCTTCTATCTTCGGCAATCTCCATAGAATAATTACCGATCGGGGAACAGCTTTTACCTCCCATGCTTTTAAAGACTATTGCGTACAGGAGAATATACAACACTGGACAATAATAACGGGAGTGCCACGCGGAAATGGTCTAGTGGAGCGAATCCTTAAAATAATCATACCAATGTTGGCGAAATTGTGTGTCGAAACGCCTCAGAACCGGTACAAACATGTACGACGCGCGCAAATGTTGGTCAACTCCACATCTCCGAAGAGCACCTGCGTACCGCTTTTTAAACTATTAACTGGCGTGGAGATGAGACTGCCTGATTTGCCAGACTTTCGGGAGGTATTAAATGATGATGAAACATAAAACGGATCTAGAAAAGAAAATTGCAAAACGTACAACAGTAGAAGAAAGCTCGAAGCCGAATGTAGCGAAAATGAGTTGGTCGCCATCAAGCGCACTCAGTTTGGGAGCGGATTAAAACTAAAAGGTAAATACCTTGGTCCCAACAGAATTTCAGGATTCTACCTCATTCTAAACTACCTTATGGAAGATACGGAGTTGAAAAGGTTGGTTGCTATTAGGTTCCCAATAGAACAACTACTGCGGCAATCCGAGCCGGATGAAGTAGTGATTTTGTTAAAAAGAAGAAGAGAATATTGAATAAGAAAGAAAAGGATTGATTTAGATTACACTCAAGTGGCGCAATTTCTTTTGAGTGCGCTCAGGCAACGGTAGATTTTTCGGTTTACAGAAGAAGGAAATAGGTGGTATTGATCATTAGAATAGTAACCGTTGAAGTGGAAGGTTGTTTCGGTGCAAACATTAAAAATAAGTAATAAAAAGAAATTCTAATAGGTAATTCTACGTTATTGTAATAAAATATGTAATTATTATTTAAACTTTTAAGTTTAAAATTTTATACCTATAAATAAAATTAGAAAACAAAAAAAAAAAAAAACAATAGAGTGAATTTTATTCTACCCAACATTTATCTATTTAAAACTCATTTTTCTTAAGTATAGTTTTAATAATTTTTTATTGTATATTGGAAATCTAATATTTTTTAATTAAAGTGGAGTTTTTATTATATACTTTCTCACTGTTAACTTGTTAACAAGTAGAAAAATTGAGTTATTTTCTATAAATTTTATTAACAAAAACAAAATTTACATTCGCAAAAAATGAGAAAGAGAGCAGAGAAAAAGTTTGTTGTTCGCCTTTGTTACTTGACATCCGCATCTGAAGGTGCACAAAATTTTGAATTTTGAAAAATATACTGAGTGAAACATCTTTATATTATATACATAGTCTTTGATGACATCAAGCGATTTTAAAAATAACATTTGAAATACGTAAGTTATACATTCCATTTATTTATATCTTTAAGTGGTGTCATCAATGTTTATGTTTATAATGTTTCACACGCACTGACTGTTTTTATTTTGTCCATTCCTAGATTCCCTTATTTTCTCAATTCTATATTTATCTATAATATGTCTGTAAGTCAAGGGTGAACAAAAAGAGAAACTAGTGGTGTAGTAGAGTTAGTGAATTTTTGTTGTGTGCATTGAAGAGAAAAACGAAAAACGTATACAACAATACAAACAATCAATTTTTAAAAATAAAGCAACATACCTCTCTGCTCACGTTGACATCTATTCTAAATAATTTTTGTTGCTCTATTTATTATTTTGTTATTATCTGATAATTTTCGTTCGGTTGTATACATATACATCATAGATTATTCTCAGCCAGATAAGGCTCAAAAGAGCTTATCTGTGCAACTATGCTGCAAATCAGGGCTTGTCAAACATACACATTGTCATTTTGTTTGTGTGCGACTTCTCCCTTACTCAATGTACTTAGAGGAAATTACTGTAATAAAGTAGTATAAACAGAAATATACTATACCAGTATTGGAATATGTTTGGTATAAATTTAAGAATTTTTTTAACAAATAAAAATTAGATCAATTTTATATTCACTATAAATGAGTTAAAATGCCTTGCTACGCATAAGTGCTAATATATTAATTAAATTAGCAAAATACCAAAAACATAAAAAAATTTGCCAACTAAAAATAAAAACAAATCTAAGCAATCAATCGTCCTTTTTATATCTTTTTCGTAAGTTTTCTGTTATTTTAATTTCCTTTCTAAAAACTCCCTCTCTCTCTGTTTTTTAGCTCTTTGTATAAGCAACGCATTTTTTGAATTAATATAAAATACAAATCTATTTGATCTTAATTAGAATATAAATAAAATAAACTGCGTTTTATTCGTAAAAGTCTGTATATTCTTCCAAATATTTTTTAAACGGTAATAAATTTAATTGTGATATAGACGATGTAATAAATGTCAAATGACATGGCAGTAAAAAATGCCATGTCAGAATTTAGAACAAAAACTTTGTTTTTGCTGTAAAAAATATTAAGAGCAGAAAAAATGCGTAATATGCGCTAAAAGCATTTTAAAGCTCTTTAAATACGAAAAAATTTCTTAATCAAAAAAATTAATAAAACGGATAAATACATATTACTAAAAAACCCGGCTCTTGAGTGGAATTTTCTTTGTCTCGTTGGTTTTATGACTCGTGCTCGTCAGTTTTATTTTTTAATTCGTAAGTACGAATCATATTTTTTGCTCAAAATATATTGTTACCTTTTTAAAAACGTGTATTTATAATTTCGTAGATTGTAGTTAAAATAAAATAAATTTTGTGTTTGGTTTTAATTAAAAATCCTTTATTCAACACAGTTATGTGCACCACTGCTTGTAGTCTTTTTATAGGCAATAACAATTTTTATTCTTAATTACTCTGTCTGTTTACAACTTTGCAAGCAACAACAATTACTCGACAGATCTTTCTTCCTAAGGATCTTCCAACCCGATCGTAGTTATAACTTAGGCTCGATCACATCTTTTTTAACCAGAGGTTATCCACACTTAACTCTCTTTGCTGAGTTAGCTCCAACTAAACTGGTTTTTACTTCACTACTAGCTTCACGAGTTTAATCCTTATAAACTCTCTTCACGCAAATAACACATTCGCTGAGTAAACAACCTCTCGATATTTCAGGTAGATTCCATTTATTTTTTAAAATTTCTTTTTAGTTCTTTTGTAGCCATGCGTATGTAAATATCTACCTCTTTCAGCTCTTAGTATTTGTTGTTGCTTGTTTATTGTCTGCTACTTGTTTTCTTTGCTGTTAGTTTTTTGTTGTTCCTGTGTTATTTTTATTTACCTCACCTCTGCTAATGTTTGTTGTCGATTCTGGTTATTTAAAACAGCACGTGTAGTTGTTTTTGCAGCTTTTGTTTATTTATTTTAGCGATGTAACAAACGACAGTTGTTCCCAAATTTTATTTTCGTAACACGTCCGCCCACTTAAGCCTGTTCGTCCTGAATAGGCTCATTACTTCCCCTCCCATAACTTGCAATCGTTCTATGTGCACTACTTTCATTTTAGTTCTTGGGGTATTGTGTTTCTGTATTCGGTAAACTATATCGTTCAGTCTCTTAATTAGTTAGACTGTAATTTGGGAGATAGTCCGTTCTTCTGCTGTGAATTATAAAGCCGTACTAATTGTAACTCTTGGAAGCCCTCAGTATTTTCCGCTCGATCGTATCTGGCTTTCATTCTATCGCTGGTTAGTTTTATTCGCAAGCGCACGAATTCATGAAGCTCGTTGAGACTTTGTTGTTTCTCGAGGTAAGTGGCTTATTTTCCCACGGTAGGTTTGACTCCATACTCTAAGTCACCGAGTAATTTTAACTCAGTTCCAAAAAGAATCTTGGCGGGTGATCTAGACGTTAAATCGTGGACGGCCGATCGGTATGCTAATAGAAATTTCTAGAAGTGTTCGTCCCAATCCTTCTGCGGCTCGCTAACCACTTTTTGCAAATATTTCTCTAGAGTTCGGTTGAATCGTTCTACCATTCCGTCCGAATGCGGGTGTAGCGACGTCGTTTTAGTTTTCTTTATGCCATATATCTTACACATTTCTCTGAAAACGCCAGACTTGAAATTTCTTTCCTGATCGGAATGTAACTCTATCGGAACACTATAGCGACATACCCAGTTATTTACGAAAACATTTACAATCGTAGTTGCCTCTTCATTGGGTATAGCATACACTTCCGGCCACTTGCTGAAATAGTCCATCACAACGAGAACACAACGATTTCTGGCATTGCTGACAGGAAAAGGGCCTGCTACATCCATCCCTATCCGCTCGAATGGGGCACCCGAGCTGTATTGTTGTAGATGACCTCGACTTCTTCTTACTGGGCGTTTAGTTGCCAGGCACTGTGTGCAGTTTGCTATCCAGTCGGCCACTGCGTGTTGACATCCAACCCAATAAAAATGTTGTAATAGCTTTTCCAGAGTCTTCGATATCCCGCGATGTTCACCACTATGTCCATTACGGTACTCATTCAAAACTTCATTCATCTTGGAGGAAGGCACTACTATCAGGTTGGGTGAAGTTTTACCATTAGCACTCTCCCAATGGCGATATAAGGATCCATTAATCAACTTCAAACTGTCCCATAGTGCCAAATACGCTTTTGTAAGGGGACCTTCTACTGATATTTCTTTGCGAGTGGGCCGTCGGTTCTCTTCTTTTGCGGCTATAATCTTTGCCAATATTGGGTCACTCCTTTGTGCTCCTGACCAGTCTTCGTTTGTATCTATTTGCGTTAGCCGGATATCAATGATGGATTGCTTCCGCTCAGCCCTCACAGAATTTTTACATTCCAAATTACAAGGTCGACGTGAGAGCGCATATGCATTTCCATGTTTTATGCCGCTGCGGTGTTCAGTGCTAAAGTCGTAAGCCTGGAGGCGCTCAAACCAACGTGCCAGCTGTCCTTCAGGTTTCTTAAATTGCAGCAGCCATCTCATTGCGGAATGATCAGTCCTTAGCAGAAAATGTTGACCATATAAGTACTTATAGAAATGTTATATGCATTCCAGCACTGCCAGTAGCTCACGTCGAGTCACACAATAATTCCGTTCAGGCTTTGGCAGCGTGCGGCTATAGTAGCATAGGACTTTTTCCTTCCCATCGGCCACCTGTGAAAGTACACCACCAATACGATATCCACTGGCATCACTGTCAAGGACGAAATTATCACCAGGGACTGGATACGCCAAAACCGATGAAGAACACAATAGGTCTTTTAGTGTCTGGATTGCCTTTTCTTGTGACTCACCCCAATGATATGCCTTAGATTTCTTAATGAACTCATGTAAGCTTGCTGCCACGGTCGCGAAATTAGGCACGAAGTGTCTGTAGTATGTGCAGAGTTCCAAAAAGCTGCGTAATTCATGAAGATTTTGGGGGCGAGGCCAGTACTTTACTGGTCGTATTTTATCTGGTTTTGGAACAATGCACATTTTTCACTCTTAGTTTTAGTCCAGCCATTGATATTCGTTGCAGGACTTCTGCCATGTTTTTGATGTTTCTATTATGTCGTCGAGGTAAACCACACAAGTCTTCCAATGTAGTCCTTTTAGTACGCGCTCCATAAGCCTCTCGAATGCGGCGCATTACAGAGCCGGAATGGCATAAATTTAAACTGCCACAAACCACAGTTCGCATTGATAGCAGTTTTCTCCTTATCCTAGTCTGCGATCTCAAGCGCTTTCCAATGTAGAGAACCACTTTGTTAAACCTAGCGTGTCGAGAGTATCGTCAATTCTTGATAGCGGGTAGTTATCCTTTTTAGTGACATCATTTAGCTTCCTGTAGTCTACACAGAATCTTATACTACCATCTTTATTTTTGACTAAGACTACAGGTGAGCTCCGCGGACTTGATGATGGTTCAATTACACCGCTCTTCTCCATTTCATTGACCAGCTCATTAATCTCATTACGCTTCGTCAGAGGTATACTTCTGGGTGCCTGTTTTATCGGTCTCGCTTCACCAGTATTAATTTCATGTTTGACTATAACTGTTTTACCTTGACTTTTATTTTTAGTGGCGAATACACAGGCGTACTTCGTTAGCAACTTTTTGGCTTTATTTCTCTCTGAAGCTGCTAGACTTGCTACCCATTTCTTCACATTTTCGTCAAATACCTGTTGGTTCTTGACTGATATATCGGCAGGTTCCGGCAATCGTTCGCTGTTTTTACCGCTTCTACTGGAGCACTTTGGCCTACCTCGGAGTTTTCGTAAATTAATTTTTCGTGGCCTGATAAATCGAGCACTCTCACTGGGACTATTCTTTTTTTATTAGTTTTGACAAGGAACTTTGCTGACAACAAGTCCACCTTAATTGCTGCTGGTTCTACTATCCACAAGCGGTTGTCCTCATAATCGCCATCTACACGCGCCCATATCAATGACTCAGTCTGAGGTGGTAGTTTTTGTGGTTTTACAACAACTAATCTTCTGGTGTGCACTTAATGCTGGTATCCCACGTCAAGCGGTATATCTACATTACGCCAACTCATTATCTGTTGCTCCATATTTAAGTCGATGACATGGACTATTATAAAGTCAGCACCAATGATAACCTCGTCTACAATATCGGCGCCAATAAAAATATGGCTTACGGTAATGATCGCTATAGTCACCTTCACCTCAATTTTTCCGTAGACGGTGGCACATTCTCCAGTAGCTGTTCGTAGTCTGATATTGTTGAGTACCTCACACTTTCCCTTCACTATATCGGGTCTCATTATGGATTGTGTCGCACCGGTGTCTATAGTGAAGGTGTATTGTCTGCCATTAATGTACCCGCACTCTGTAAGGTTACTGTTATTTTTCTGCATCACTAGCTCCAGCCCCTTAGTGCTAGTTCGTTTTAGTTTAACAGGGATTCTTTTGTTATTTGATGGTAGTTGGCTCGTTTATTATTTCTTGGTGGTAAAACGGATCTGGACCTTTTGCGCGGCGCTTTACAATTTCTCTGGAAGTGGCCACCGTTTCCACAATTAAAGGATTTCAATTTTGATTTCTGCTCAGCTAGGTGCCGCTTTACCACCTCCTCTATTTTGTTGATCTCATCATCTTTCTCTGCCTCAACTTCTAGATTACGTATCCTGTGTATTTGGGGCTTGATGTCGTGCGAGCTGTTTCCTGAGCCAGTGCGAACGCCACAGTATCTGCCAAGGTAGTCTTTTGTGCTGCACATCCAGCTATTTTAACACCAGGGTCTCGTACGCCGTTGATGAAGGCTTCGGTCTTCAGATGATCTAATAGTGGGTGATTTTCCTCTGGATAGGTTAACTGCACCAACCTCCTGACTTCCATTGCAAAGCCTTTAAGCGGCTCATTAGCCTTCTGTATTCGGCACCTTAACTCCATGCGGTACAAATCACCTTTTAACGCCAAAATTGGTTCTAGAGACTTCTCTTGATCGTCCCATCTATTTCTGTTGACAACTGTTTCGAATTGGAATTTAAATACGGATAGGGGTGAGCTACTATCAAAGCAAGGTGTTTTTATTCTGCTAGAAACTTCTAGTATAATACGCACTGGTTCCGGTTGCTGGCACTGTAGACTGTTGATTTTCTTTTCCATTACATTCAACTTTACGTCAACAGCTTCCTCAAAATTTTCCATTCTTGTCTCCACACTATCTACCCTTTTGCTTACCGTCGCCTATATTTCACGTAATTGCTCAGTTGTTTCTCCAAATTTGTGTTCAAGTTGTTTAGTAATTATTCGCACCTCAGTAGAAGTTTTCTCAAGTTTTGTTTTAATTTTTGTCAGAAAATTCCGGTTTTCAGCTCTAGAAGTTTCGCGTATCTCAGCGAAGAGTTTTTGACTATCGGCTCTGGAAGTTTCGTGTACCTCAGCCAAGAGTTTTTGACTATCGGCTCTAGAAGTTTCGTGCACCTGCGCCAACAGTTTTTCATTAGTTTTAGAAATTTCTTGTGCATTCTCCACAGCATTAATTTTTTCCATGAGCTTTTCGTTATCAGCTCTAGAAGATTCTTTAACCTGCGCCAATAGCTTTTCATTATCAGCTTTAAAAGTTTCCCGTACCACAAAAAAACAGTTTGGTTTGTAGTTGCATTTTTTCCATCATAGCGTCAAGCAGTGCATTGGTATCCGTATTACTTTTAGCTGAAAGGGCATTCACCTCAAGCTCTTCCTCATCATCAAATACGTGAGTATCAACGTTAATGCCCCGCCGTTGAAACTCCTCATACAATCGCTTTTGCAATTCGGTCTTGGTGCCAGTTGACGGCAACTCCAATTTTGCCAACTCACGCCTAAGGCGATCCATATTAAGTTGTCTGAACTTCATTTTTTTTTTATTTTTTTTTTTAAGGACCCACTTCTGACACCAATTGTTACGTTTTTACCTTTTCTAAAACGTGTATTTGTGAGTTCCTAGATTGTAGTTAAAATAAAATAAATCTTGTGTTTTGTTTTAATTAAAACCCCTTTATTTATGTGCACCACTGCTTGTAATCTTTTTACAGGTAATAACAATTTTTATTCTTAATTACTGTGTCTGTTTACAACTTTGCAAACAACAGCAATTACTCGTTAGTTAGCTCCAATTAAACTGGTTCTTACTTCACTACTAGCTTCACGAGTTTTCTCCTTATAAACTCTCTTCACATCAATAACACATTCGCTGAGTTAATTTTACTTAAACTCCTTCTTGTTCGCATCGATGTGCTTTTTATATGGCTGAGTAAACAATACATCGAAAGCTCTCGAACCTTTCGATATTTCAGGTAGATTCCATTTCTTTCTTTTAATTTCTTTTTAGTTCTTTTGTAGCCATGTGTATGTAAACATCTACCTCTTTCAGCTCTTAGTATTTGTTGTTGCTTGTTTATTGTCTGTTACTTGTTTTCTTTGCTGTTAGTTTTTTGTTGTTGCCGTGTTATTTTTATTTACTTTACCTCTGCTAATGTTTGTTGTCGATTCTGTTTATTTATAAACAGCACGTATAGTTGTTTTTGCAGCTTTTGTTTATTTATATTAGCGATGTAACAAACGACAGTTGTTCCCTAACTTGATTTTCGTAACAATATTTTACTCGACTCGTGAACACAAATATAAAATTTTAAAAATTTGTGCTCACGAGTTTTGTTCTTTAACTCGTGAATTTTATACTGCGAATGAATTAAAAATAAGCAACAAAGCATCAAAAAGGGGAAATTAATTTCAATGCATGTTGTTTGTGTAAGTTTAAATGCGTAATACCATGCAGTCGTATGTGTGTATGTATGTATATTTTGTGTGCAGCGATCAATAAGTATCATACACATGCATGTTTTATATTTATTACACAGACTCGGTTTGCGTTCCGAATTTTATATTTAAATTCTTTTGTTTTTGATTCTTTTCACGAGTCATATTTTAAATTCTTTCAAAATTTGGCTCTTAAAAAGAATTGTGCTTTACGAACGAATTCAATTCGAGCAATCTTCCTACTTGCCTATTTATGTTTTCTCTGTTAATAATAGCCAAATTAAATAAAAAATAAAAAATTTAAAATAAAACAACAACAAAAAGTAAGGGATCAAAAATTAAAGTAAAATATTAAAAGAAAGAAAAATAGAATTATGCAGGTCGTGGTTGTAAAATCATGTAAGGTTACGTCAATCTCGAAGCTACGAGTGAAGTGTTTTAACTGCATTTGCTCCGTTCTTTTTTCGACGAGGTTCTCCCAATGCCATATTTTCTAACAATGTATTTGTGGGCGCTTTTTTGGGATGATATTTTATCCCACCTACTGCACCGCACATGGTAGAGCTCTGGGAAGAGTGTCTGAAGAACTTCAATGTTCAAAAGCTTCTCTGCCCAAAATGCAAGAACCACACAGAAATCAGTACACTTATCCCTGGTTCCTTTAGGAACCCCATTATTATAACCCCCAGAACCTGACCTATCAGATCATTCCCTATCCTACGTCAATCAGTGGCAAAAACTTAAAATTATTCATCACCATTTTACCAAAATATGGAAAGAGAAATATCTGAAAGAACTCCACAAACGATATATGTGAGTGGAAATACAAAGGTTCCAAAATTTGGCCGAGGAAGATAAAGTGGGTGAATAAATTTATATATATACAGTGGGGGTCAAAACCAAGTGCATGTTTTCAAGTTGAACAGAAAAGTTCCAATAAAAACTTAAATACGCAATCAAATAAAACAAAACTTCACACATTTATTCATTGAAGCACTTAAAAAAGGTATGATATTCAAATACTGGAGCGGGAGAAAGATAATGATATAAAAGAATCCGAAGGCACTTAGCTTTGCACTTTTCGCCTAAATAGAGAGGAAGGGAAGGGAAGGGACGTGGAATTTAATTTAATACTACTCTTAGAACTAATTTTTTGTAGAATTTTTGAAGAATTAACACGTACTCTCTTCAATATTACTCAAAAACGTAAGAGAAATCTGATCCTATTCATATTATATTCGTTGTTTTAGTTTTAACATGTTCTTTGAAGTCCAACTATATTTTTCCAGGCGGTTTTTTACTATTGTTCAAAAATTTTTAGCGGTCTGATATCACCATCTCACTAAAAAATAACTAATTTACCTTGAACCATTCTTCGACAATTTTAGCGGTCTGATATCACCATCTCACTAGAAAATAACTTTTTTAGGTAAGGGTTTATGCCTCCAAAAAATGTTCCTTGACGCCAAAAAATACTATTTTTATTTTTATATTAAATAATCATAATATTAATGTTACTTTCAAGTAATCTTAAAGTAGGTAGCTTCTTATTTTAAAATTCATAAAGTGCACGTAGGTTTCCCAAGCGGATTTTAAGCTAATAATAGTTTTTGCAAAGGTTAAGGAATTTCGCTTAACAAAGCTTTGTTAAGTTTTTTTGCATATGGCCGTTAGTATACATCTGACCCATAGTTATATTGCTTACACTGTGCAAATAGATACAACCATGGAATATTTAAGAAGGTGCTCTGATTGATAATTTATTCATTAAAATTCTCGTAGCGCTGACACCAACCAATGGAATAAGTTCTACAATAATTGGCAGTACTTTTTAGGTGAATTCATTTTCGTAATAATATGTAACAAATTTATATCATTTGTATTATAAATGCAATTAAATTCTTAAGTTATAGTTATGATAAATATTTCGCAATCTTAATTTCAAACTAGTTTGCGTTGCTAATGAGTTGTATTTTCCTAGGAAGTCGGTTCCAAAGACCAGTGCAGTAACTGAAGAACTGATGATCCGGAAATGCAGTCGAACACCTTTTTTGAATTAATATTCTTCCACGAGAAGATTAGCCTAATCTAATAAAGAGATAATCAGGTTCCTCAGTATAAACTGAGTACCAAGGTCCCAAATTTCAAGATGTTCTCAAAACTTGTCGCATTTATCTGGTGCGAGAAATAGGATGTAGACTTACATGTTCCCATGTTGCAACAATAGTACCACAATGACCAAATACTATTAGGGTATATCTTGAGAACTGGTAAAGATAGAGTCTTCAAACTTTCCACATGGTAAAGTGCATATTAAATTAAAAACATAACTACACAGGTAAGTGCGCCCCAGCGGAGGACTTTGAGTTTGGGTCTATATCTCGAGTGTTGGTGTGGGCAAATTGACAAATTTTTAGTAAAATGGTCACATTTGTTTATCTCAACATTCGAAAAGAAAATGCAAAGCTAGTTCAGAAAAATTAAATATCGACTTTAAATGTTGAAATAACAACAAAAAACAAAAAAAAAAAAAAATTGATGGTACTTTTGATTTGACAAATTTATTATTATGATTTTGTATAAGAAAGTTTACATATTTATGTAAAGGGTGGGCAAATTTGAGGTTAGGAAGTAAATTGGCTTAAAAGCACATTTTTTTAATAAATACAGTTTTATTAATACCGATATAAAATAGAAACATATGAATTAATAATATAATATGATGTCGGACAACCACCTCTAGCACGACGGTACGCGTCCGCTCTTTTCATAAAATATTGAATCACATTTTACAACAAAGCTTCGCTTATCTCGTCAATGCAGCGCCGAATTTCATCTTTCAGAGTGTCAGTTGTTAAATCAGAAGAACGAAGCGGCCAATTGATATCGCCAAATTGAGAAATTACGCAATCGAGAAATTTCTTATGCAATAACTGAATGGTTTAGCTGGTTGTGTGGCTTGTGGCGCCATCCTGCTGAAATCAAAGGTCACAGATGTCAACATTAGCCAATTGTGGCCACAAAAAATTGGTTATCATGGTTTAGTAGCGCAGAGAGTTCACGATGACGGCGGTTTCTTCCTCATTTTCGAAAAAAATACGGTCCGATGATACCGCCTAACCACAAACAACACCATACGGTCACTTTATTTGGATGTAATGGTTTTTCGAGGACTGTGTGGATTTTGTGAGCCACATATACTACAATTTTGCTTGTTTACATAACCACCTAGTTTAACACCAGGGTCTCGTACGCCGTTGATGAAGGCTTCGGTCTTCAGATGATCTAATAGTGGGTGATTTTCTTCTGGATAGGTTAACTGCACCAACCTCCTGACTTCCATTGCAAAGCCTTTAAGCGGCTCATTAGCCTTCTGTATTCGGCACCTTAACTCCATGCGGTACAAATCACCTTTTAACGCCAAAATTGGTTCTAGAGACTTCTCTTGATCGTCCCATCTATTTCTGTTGGCAACTGTTTCGAATTGGAATTTAAATACGGATAGGGGTGAGCTACTATCAAAGCAAGGTGTTTTTATTCTGCTAGAAACTTCTAGTATAATACGCACTGGTTCCGGTTGCTGGCACTGTAGACTGTTGATTTTCTTTTCCATTACATTCAACTTTACGTCAACAGCTTCCTCAAAATTTTCCATTCTTGTCTCCACACTATCTACCCTTTTGCTTACCGTCGCCTATATTTCACGTAATTGCTCAGTTGTTTCTCCAAATTTGTGTTCAAGTTGTTTAGTAATTATTCGTACCTCAGTAGAAGTTTTCTCAAGTTTTGTTTTAATTTTTGTCAGAAAATTCCGGTTTTCAGCTCTAGAAGTTTCGCGTATCTCAGCGAAGAGTTTTTGACTATCGGCTCTGGAAGTTTCGTGTACCTCAGCCAAGAGTTTTTGACTATCGGCTCTAGAAGTTTCGTGCACCTGCGCCAACAGTTTTTCATTAGTTTTAGAAATTTCTTGTGCATTCTCCACAGCATTAATTTTTTCCATGAGCTTTTCGTTATCAGCTCTAGAAGATTCTTTAACCTGCGCCAATAGCTTTTCATTATCAGCTTTAAAAGTTTCCCATACCACAAAAAAACCTTTTGGTTTGTAGTTGCATTTTTTCCATCATAGCGTCAAGCAGTGCATTGGTATCCGTATTACTTTTAGCTGAAAGGGCATTCACCTCAAGCTCTTCCTCATCATCAAATACGTGAGTATCAACGTTAATGCCCCGCCGTTGAAACTCCTCATACAATCGCTTTTGCAATTTCGGTCTTGGTGCCAGTTGACGGCAACTCCAATTTTGCCAACTCACGCCTAAGGCGATCCATATTAAGTTGTCTGAACTTCATTCTTTTTTTATTTTTTTTTTAAGGACCCACTTCTGACACCAATTGTTACGTTTTTTACCTTTTCTAAAACGTGTATTTGTGAGTTCCTAGATTGTAGTTAAAATAAAATAAATCTTGTGTTTTGTTTTAATTAAAACCCCTTTATTTATGTGCACCACTGCTTGTAATCTTTTTACAGGTAATAACAATTTTTATTCTTAATTACTGTGTCTGTTTACAACTTTGCAAACAACAGCAATTAACTCGTTAGTTAGCTCCAACTAAACTGGTTCTTACTTCACTACTAGCTTCACGAGTTTTCTCCTTATAAACTCTCTTCACATCAATAACACATTCGCTGAGTTAATTTTATATGGCTGAGTAAACAATACATTCGAAAGCTCTCGAACCTTTCGATATTTCAGGTAGATTCCATTTCTTTCTTTTAATTTCTTTTTAGTTCTTTTGTAGCCATGTGTATGTAAACATCTACCTCTTTCAGCTCTTAGTATTTGTTGTTGCTTGTTTATTGTCTGTTACTTGTTTTCTTTGCTGTTAGTTTTTTTGTTGTTGCCGTGTTATTTTTATTTACTTTACCTCTGCTAATGTTTGTTGTCGATTCTGTTTTATTTATAAACAGCACGTATAGTTGTTTTTGCAGCTTTTGTTTATTTATATTAGCGATGTAACAAACGACAGTTGTTCCCTAACTTGATTTCGTAACAATATTTTACTCGACTCGTGAACACAAATATAAAATTTTAAAAATTTGTGCTCACGAGTTTTGTTCTTTAACTCGTGAATTTTATACTGCGAATGAATTAAAAATAAGCAACAAAGCATCAAAAAGGGGAAATTAATTTCAATGCATGTTGTTTGTGTAAGTTTAAATGCGTAATACCATGCAGTCGTATGTGTGTATGTATGTATATTTTGTGTGCAGCGATCAATAAGTATCATACACATGCATGTTTTATATTTTTTTACACAGACTCGGTTTGCGTTCCGAATCTTATATTTAAATTCTTTTGTTTTTGATTCTTTTCACGAGTCATATTTTAAATTTCTTTCAAAATTTGGCTCTCAAAAAGAATTGTGTTTTACAAACGAATTCAATTCGAGCAATCTTCCTACTTGCCTATTTATGTTTTCTCTGTTAATAATAGCCAAATTAAATAAAAAATAAAAAATTTTAAAATAAAACAACAACAAAAAGTAAGGGATCAAAAATTAAAGTAAAATATTAAAAGAAAGAAAAATAGAATTATGCAGGTCGTGGTTGTAAAATCATGTAAGGTTACGTCTTAGTATTCATTTGTTTTTGCAAGGAAAGCTATCAATCTCGAAGCTACGAGTGAAGTGTTTTAAACTGCATTTGCTCCGTTCTTTTTTCGACGAGGTTCTCCCAATGCCATATTTTCTAACAATGTATTTGTGGGCGCTTTTTTGGGATGATATTTTATCCCACCTACTGGCACCGCACATGGTAGAGCTCTGGGAAGAGTGTCTGAAGAACTTCAATGTTCAAAAGCTTCTCTGCCCAAAATGCAAGAACCCCACAGAAATCAGTACACTTATCCCTGGTTCCTTTAGGAACCCCATTATTATAACCCCCCAGAACCTGACCTATCAGATCATTCCCTATCCTACGTCAATCAGTGGCAAAAACTTAAAATTATTCATCACCATTTTACCAAAATATGGAAAGAGAAATATCTGAAAGAACTCCACAAACGATATATGTGAGTGGAAATACAAAGGTTCCAAAATTTGGCCGAGGAAGATAAAGTGGGTGAATAAATTTATATATATACAGTGGGGGTCAAAACCAAGTGCATGTTTTCAAGTTGAACAGAAAAGTTCCAATAAAAACTTAAATACGCAATCAAATAAAACAAAACTTCACACATTTATTCATTGAAGCACTTAAAAAAGGTATGATATTCAAATATTGGAGCGGGAGAAAGCATAATGATATAAAAGAATCCGAAGGCACTTAGCTTTGCACTTTTTCGCCTAAATAGAGAGGAAGGGAAGGGAAGGGACGTGGAATTTAATTTAATACTACTCTTAGAACTAATTTTTTGTAGAATTTTTGAAGAATTAACACGTACTCTCTTCAATATTACTCAAAAACGTAAGAGAAATCTGATCCTATTCATATTATATTCGTTGTTTTAGTTTTAAACATGTTCTTTGAAGTCCAACTATATTTTTCCAGGCGTGTTTTTACTATTGTTCAAAAATTTTTAGCGGTCTGATATCACCATCTCACTAAAAAATAACTAATTTACCTTGAACCATTCTTCGACAATTTTAGCGGTCTGATATCACCATCTCACTAGAAAATAACTTTTTTAGGTAAGGGTTTATGCCTCCAAAAAATGTTCCTTGACGCCAAAAAATACTATTTTTATTTTTATATTAAATAATCATAATATTAATGTTACTTTCAAGTAATCTTAAAGTAGGTAGCTTCTTATTTTAAAATTCATAAAGTGCACGTAGGTTTCCCAAGCGGATTTTAAGCTAATAATAGTTTTTGCAAAGGTTAAGGAATTTCGCTTTAACAAAGCTTTGTTAAGTTTTTTTGCATATGGCCGTTGGTATACATCTGACCCATAGTTATATTGCTTACACTGTGCAAATAGATACAACCATGGAATATTTAAGAAGGTGATCTGATTGATAATTTATTCATTAAAATTCTCGTAGCGCTGACACCAACCAATGGAATAAGTTCTACAATAATTGGCAGTACTTTTTAGGTGAATTCATTTTCGTAATAATATGTAACAAATTTTATATCATTTGTATTATAAATGCAATTAAATTCTTAAGTTATAGTTATGATAAATATTTCACAATCTTAATTTCAAACTAGTTTGGCGTTTGGCTAATGAGTTGTATTTTCCATAGGAAGTCGGTTCCAAAGACCAGTGCAGTAACTGAAGAACTGATGATCCGGAAATGCAGTCGAACACCTTTTTTGAATTAATATTCTTCCACGAGAAGATTAGCCTAATCTAATAAAGAGATAATCAGGTTCCTCAGTATAAACTATTTTATGCCTGAGTACCAAGGTCCCAAATTTCAAGATGTTCTCAAAACTTGTCGCATTTATCTGGTGCGAAAAATAGGATGTAGACTTACATGTTCCCATGTTTGCAATAATAGTACCTCACAATGACCAAATACTATTAGGGTATATCTTGAGAACTGGTAAAGATAGAGTCTTCAAACTTTCCACATGGTAAAGTGCATATTAAAATTAAAAACATAACTAGACACAGGTAAGTGCGCCCCATCGGAGGACTTTGAGTTTGGGTCTATATCTCGAGTGTTGGTGTGGGCAAATTGACAAATTTTTAGTAAAATGGTCACATTTGTTTATCTCAACATTCGAAAAGAAAATGCAAAGCTAGTTCAGAAAAATTAAATATCGACTTTATATGTTGAAATAACAAAAAAAAAAAAAAAAAAAAAAAAATTGATGGTACTTTTGATTTGACAAATTTATTATTATGATTTTGTATAAGAAAGTTTACATATTTATGTAAAGGATGGGCAAATTTGAGGTTAGGTAGTAAATTGGCTTAAAAACACGTTTTTTTAATAAATACAGTTTTATTAATACCGATATAAAATAGAAACATGTGAATTAATAATATAATATGATGTCGGACAACCACCTCTAGCACGACGGTACGCGTCCGCTCTTTTCATAAAATATTGAATCACATTTTACAACAAAGCTTCGCTTATCTCGTCAATGCAGCGCCGAATTTCATCTTTCAGAGTGTCAGTTGTTAAATCAGAAGAACGAAGCGGCCAATTGATACCGCCAAATTGAGAAATTACGCAACCGGGAAATTTCTTATGCAATAACTGAATGGTTTAGCTGGTTGTGTGGCTTGTGGCGCCATCCTGCTGAAATCAAAGGTCACAGATGTCAACATTAGCCAATTGTGGCCACAAAAAATTGGTTATCATGGTTTAGTAGCGCAGAGAGTTCACGATGACGGCGGTTCCTTCCTCATTTTCGAAAAAAATACGGTCCGATGATACCGCCTAACCACAAACAACACCATACGGTCACTTTATTTGGATGTAATGGTTTTTCGAGGACTGTGTGGATTTTGTGAGCCACATATACTACAATTTTGTTTGTTTACATAACCACCTTATTAAAAATGGGCCTCAACACTAAAGATGATTTTGTTGAGAAATATTGTTTTCGTTCAGTTCTTCAACTGGTAAATTTTCACATTTAAATTTCTTTGTTCAAGAGTATAGCGTCCCATAGTTAAAACTTCCCAATTTTTTTTTAAAAAATAAGTGTCAGAGGTTGGCAGCTCAATTCTTGATATTTCATCATTTGACAGCCAATTTACTTCCTAACCTGAAATTTGCCCACCCTGTATTACTTCATTCATATAAGCAATCAAAATCATTTGTCACAAAAACTTGTGCACACGCAAACTTAAAACGTTATAGCTATTATTATTTCATTGGAAAATGGGCCACTGTGAGACCAGCCGTGGCAGCAATATGAATGAAGTAATACAGGGGTGGGCATTTTTGGGGTTAGGAAGTAAATTATTTTTTTGTTCCCGCTCTTCATGGTATTGATGTAAACGATGTTTGGTTTCAACAGGATGGTGCAACAATCGAATTATTGCGTCAAAAATTTAATGGTCGTTTAATTAGCCGAAATGGTGACGTCGGTTGGCCGCCAAGAAGCTCCGATTTGACACCGTTGGACTATTTCCTGTGAGTCTCCGTTAAAGGCAAGTGTTATGCCGACAAACCAGAGAGAATTGAGCTTTTGAAGGCCAACATTCGTAATGCCATTGGCGAGATACGACCTCATACACTCGAAAAAGTTCTCGAAAACTGATCCGATCGAATGGGGTACTGTGAGACCAACCGCGGCATCAATATGAACGAAGTAATACAGGGTGGGCAAATTTGAGGTTAGGAAGTAAATTAGTGAAAAGAGCGGACGTCTGCCGACGTGCTAGAGGTGTACAATTGACCGACATCATATATCATTATTAATTCGCATATTTCTATTTTATTTGAATGAATAATACTGAATTTGTCAAAAAACTTGTGTTTAAGCCAATTTACTTCCTAAACTCAAATTTGCCCACCCTTTATTTCATTTCTAACCGGAACAATTGTACTTCACAACTAACAAATTAATTTAGCAAATTCCAAACCGTTTTTGTTTTACTGCATTTGTAAATTTAAATTTAAAATTGCCCACCCTATATATATGTCTTTTAAAATAAGCTACTTTGCATGTGCGTTGTACAACACAAGCTTTTTTTTGACGAATGATTTCGATTGGTTATTTTAAAATTTTAGAAGTTTTTGCAAGAATTGTCTTTTATAATATTGTAAATATTCGTAGCAAACAAGAAGAAATAGATCACGAATTTTTTGTTCTGTATAGGGTAAACTATGTTTGTTTTGTTTTTGTACGGATAAACACACAAAGATCATTACCGAATTGAATATGCCTTGACAAAATGTAGTTTTAATGAAATATCAAACAAGTAGCACTTCAGTTATTTTTAAATAAGATTTTTTTAAATTTCTTTAAATATTGTAACATTCTGAAACAGGCATGCATTGTTTAATGGAAAAGACAATAAAAAAATTAAATTTCACATATTTTTGAAAAGGTTTTTCAAAAACATCATTAGGAAAATATGACTACATTTGAAGCATATTTGTTATTTATTTTTTGAAAAAACAAAAACACCAGATCGATATACCAGTTTTAAAGTAATTAAGGAACTGTACGAAATGGAGATAAACGAAAAAAACTAAATTGTGCCTACAGCAACACACTTCTCCTAATTCCTTTGCAAACATACGCGTTAAATTCGCAATACAAGTTTTTAGTAGAACAATTGCCGCTGTCATTAGGTCCATGTTCAAAACAACATTCAAACAGCAAAGTTTATAGAAAAAATGAATAATTTTTAATTGCTTTAATAGCAGTTCAATCTATGCTGATAATTGTTACTGATTTGCAGTTCAACAACGAGAGTCGTAGATTTATACAAACATTCTTTGAATACTTGAAGTGAGTGGTTTGAAGAATACGCGCTTCTTTTCAAGTGGGATGAAGCTCACCCTAGAGATGTCTACTTTATTACGAAAAAAAGCTTTTACTCTTGAAAAATTGGAAAATACTTTTTCAGTACTGCGACAAAAAGGAGGTAATAATAACTGCCCAACATGTACCGCAGGACCATAAGTCTCCAAGAGGAGAGCAGCATCCCAACTAAGTGATTAATCTCCTCATTTCTGAGAAGAGAGTCACCATCGCAAGTTCGTCTGCCACATAGTTCCCCCGGGTGTGCGAGTGACCTCTTACCCAGATAATCTCCAGGTCTGAAAGTCTCGCTATCTCGGTATAAGATGCCCGGCATTCATACACCAGTCGCGATGTCGAGTAGACACCGGAAAGCGCTCTAATCGCAGCCTGACTGTTCGTATAAATATACCCTGTAGAATATCAACCAGTCCGCTGCCCTCTTTATCGCCGAGACCTCCGCTTATAAGATACTACAGTGGTCTGGCAGTTTAAAGGAATCTCTCACCATGTATAGAGGAATAAAGATACCGCCCGCAACCCTTTCTGAGGATTTTATCCATCCGTGTATACCTCAACAGAACCGGGTCTAATTACTGGCTCTGGTGAGATGCACACGGAGAACATTCTATCCAGGAAGAGTATAGGTGTGCAGTAATCTATCCCATAAGGGATCGTATCCAAATATCTAAAGATGGCCGCTTGTCCGTAGACCCTGTCGACCATGCCCATGCCATCTTCAACCTTATCGCAGACATACTTGTCATCTGCTTAGCCATCAGGTACACTGGAAGCCAGTTCAGTAGTACAAACAAGGCTCTCGAAGGGGTGGACCTGAGCGCATCTGTAATCATAATTTCTGCACTCCGCAGAACTCTATCAAAGAGTGCAATATGTGGATTTCTAAAGAGACCTCCACAATACAACCGCATCTTACATAAGTATAGGCTTAACCACCGTGTTAAATATCCACTTGGAATTCCTAGAATTTAGTCCCTAGGACTTTCCCACAGTCCTACTACAAGTGTACAGCGCAACATTCGCCCTTTCCGACCTCGCATTTTGGAGCCAGGATAGCTTGGTGTGCAGGATTACCCCCAGATACTTTGCGCTATCAGACCGCCCGTGCAGACGCGGTAGGGAAAACGACGAAACTTTGTACCTGCGTGTGATTAGTACTAAATCCGTCTTTTTCGGGGTAAAGCTCAGCCCGCTGACAGTGCTCAACCGACTGAGAGATATTTGATGGCGCTGCGATATTGTGTCGAGAAATTTTCCCGACACAGTTACACCAATATCGTCCGCATACGCTACAGACTTGAACCGATTAGAATCAAGTCTCACGAGCAAAGTGTTAACGGCCAACGTGCAAGGCAAATCAGGCGCCTGTATGATTGGGCTCTCTCGGAGTCTATTATTGGGATGCCGCGAAATATGCTTCGAATTCTTGTGGCTGTGATTACTGGGCACTGGGTGGCTGGTGCGCACGCTTAGAGATTGGGTCTGCCGTTCAATGACTACTGTAGGGGTTGTCAGGATGAGGAAGAGTAGGCTGTCAAGCATTTCTTGCGCCAGCGTCCAAGTCTTTCAGATATTAGGACTGCTTTCCTTGGTAGTCTGTTTTTGGATGTCTTGTCGGATCTGGCTAATGTGAATATCAGCAGGATCTCTTCTTTTGTGCAAGTCTGGTTGGTTCGGTTCGAAACGGGATGCGAACATGTACGTTTTTATTTTCTAGAGTACTGATATAGGTATCACAGTGGGATCAATATTGGACCCAAGTGGGCTAGACCGTTATCTGGATACTCGTCGTAACAAACTAGCAACATATTTTGCAGAGTTGTATTTCTATTGAAAGGATTAGTGATGTCAACCCACTACACCTCCATTTCATTAGAAAAAAGAGAGATATGTTTATATCTTACTTTTTTAATTTTTATAAAATTTTATAAAATTTTTACTTTTTATATATATTTTTATAAAATTTTTTTTATATATATTAGATTTATTAACATTTCCCTCTTCCCATTTCCCTGAAGGATGGAAGGATAGTGTCAATTTTCAGTAATATTCCTCATCTCCGGAATATATATATATATATATATATATATATATATATATATATATATATATATATATATATATATATATATATATATATATATATATATATATATATATATATATATATATATATATATATATATATATACATGTTTATAACAATTAATTAATATGTGCCAAATTGAAAATGTTAATTTAATTTTCTAATTCTATTTTTACGAACTGTTCTTTCTTTTTTACTAGCTTTATCATACACTGTCACATTGCCACAATTGCTACAATTCTCCTAACAATGTATGGATCGTCATAAATGCTTTTAAATTTATCGTATGGTTGTCTCTGAATTAGCACATTTTCATTAATTTTTAATATCATAATCTTCGCATATCTTTCGTAACATTCTTTATTTCATGTTTAATATTTTTCAATTATTTCCCTGGCCAATTTATGTGTTCTTTGCAAACGATACTTTACTTCCTTACTGTAATTTTCAATATTATATATAGGATTAATTGTCCTCCTTATCACTTCCTTCGGCATTGACGGTGTTTTACTAAATACTAGTTCCTAAGGTGATAATTTGTTATAAAAACTGTGTTTGTCGTAATGTCATGGAAAAACGTGAAATACTTTAAATAAGTATCCCAATCAGTTAAATTCTAATTAACGTAAGTCCTTAAATACTCACTAAAGACTCTGTGGTTACGATTCACTGTTCCTAACGTCTCATGCTGATAAGCTGTTGAAAAGTTTGTTCTAATTTTAAAAGTTTACATAAATCACCTAAAACTTGATTTTTAAATTCGGTTTCTAAATCCGATATAATTGTGTTCATTGATTAATATATCGAAATAAAACTTATTTGTATTTGCGCTTTTGTCTGGAATTGCTATTGCAACCAAAAACTTTGCCAAATCGCACATTAATGTAAATGCATACTTGATACCAAACGTAGATTCAGGAAAAGGACCGATTTTGTCCAGTACGACTACATTAAACGCTTGAGTCGGTGTAGGTGTTATCACTAATTTCTCTTTATTGCCTGGTTTCACTTTGTTTACGCTGAACTTGTTACATTTCTTCACAAAAACGGCCACACCCTTCGACATATTTTTCTAAAAAACTTAGCTCTTAATTTCGTATACAATTTTGTATGTCCACAATGCCCTACTAAGAGCGGGTCATTGTGATAGATCGTCATAAGTTTCTCCCTCTCGTTTTCGTCAAGTACTGGCTTAATAGGATTCGTTAAAACTATTTCTAAAGTTTGTAATATTTTCATGCCATGGTCTTTTAAATTCCGTATACTACATCTTTTGGCCATTCTATCAATCGAATATTCTTGTAGCCTCAAAAGCATTTCATCTAAATGTAATGTTTCGTTATCAACTAGGACACCCAAAGATAGTAACTTCTTGTGTGTTTTATAAATGTTTATTCGCAAGTGTTGTAATGTGCCATCTGTATATATTAATTCTATTGTGAAGAATTACTAAGAAAGTTCCAATCTTATTCTCGTCAATTTAGATGATGGATCCTTAATATTGAATAAATAAATTAAGTATCTATAGTCCGACCTTTTTGTGAACTCAGTGCCGTATATATATGGTCTAAAGTGCGTTACTGCGAAATATATTGCAAAAAGTTCTTGTTCCCTTGTCGACTTCTTTTGTTCTGCCTTGTTAAAAGATCTAGATGCAAAGTAAATTGGCAAATCATCACCGTTAAAATATTGATTTAGAACTGCGCTACATTCAATTTTTTATGTATCTACTGCTATTATAAATTTCCTGGACAAATCTGGATACTGTAACAAGCATGGTGCCATTAAACTTAGTTTTAATTTCTCAAACGCTTTCTGACGTTTTTCATTTCAATTAAAGTGTACATTTTTGCAAGTAATATAATACAATGGTGCTTGCAAAGGCGCAAAATTTTCAATTAAACGTCTGTAATAATTCAAATCTACAAATCTTTTAATTGCATTTTTACTCGTAGGTACAGGATAATGCCGAATTGTCTCCATATTTGAGTCGTCCAGTAGAAGACCATTTGGCGTGCATTTATGGCGAAGAAAAGTGTTCTCTGGTCTAAAAAAGTTATATTTGTAAGGGTGCCATATTTATCGGAATTTTCAAACTAGTATTATAGAAACGGAAGGAAATATACATATTTTTTATTTTTATTATTTTTAACTTGAGACCAGCACTCAGGGAATGACCCCTACTTATGCAGTGCATTGCGCTGGTACTAGGAAAATGGACTATTGGTAGGAGGATAAAGAGAGTAGCGTTTATGTCCGTTTGATTTGAATTTACCCATAACGTAAGTGACAGAAAAAACTCTCGCTGGAAGGCTTTTATACAACTGTGCGACTGAAGATCGAATTCTCCCTATAATGTGCTGTGCGATTCAATGGACAATCAACTACAAAGGGATGAGCTCTACGGGAAAAACGAGTATTACAATAAAATATGTGATTATCAGGAATTAAATATTTTATTGCGTCAGAACACATTCAGTTATAGAACCGATAGAACAATGAAATACACGCCACATTGCGACGATGCTCTAACGAATCAGAGTTGGCTACCCTGCTGTCATTAATAAGCATCTTCGCCCTCTCCTGTACACGGTCAAGAAGCTCCAAAATAGACTTTGAAGCACTGGCCCATACGTGAGAATTGTATTCCATCTTGGGTCGGATATAGGTCTTGTAAATATTGAGAAGATCAGATGGAGTGAAGTATTGCTTGCACCGTCTTAAAAAACCGAAGCACTTGAGTGCTTATTTCGACACATATGGAAAATGTGATCGTTCCAACGGACATCACAATGAATCCTCATATCCAGAACATATTTCAATCATAACCTCTTCATTTGGCCAAACTTCTTTGCTACTGACCTATTTACTTACATTTGCGGATAGAAAATTAAATCAAGAACCTTCGTCGTTTGGTTGATCTTGTTGGTACCCTCGAAATCAGCATCATTTTTCTGGTTTTGACATCAAAAATTTCATGCACTGAGCCGGACATTCATACAGCAGATGGGCCCTTGATTCCTAATTATTTCCCTCGCCTGAAATCACGCCTTGGGGTAAAAATCTACATTGACTCCTCAATATCTACATTACCAATAGCTACAGACGACACCACACCACCACGTCTGTGTGTTAGAAAACAACACTGGGTCTTGCGGGCGTTAAAATCGACCCGATTCGCACGACCCCACTTGGAGATTTTCGCCAAGTCGCTTGTAAGTATGTCATTCGTATTTCGCCTTTTCGCCCTAATCTCCAGAAAGCTCGGCCTACGGTCAAAAGATACGAATGACAAATGTTGCTGTCGTCTGCGAAAGAGTAGATAGAATTGAAAGTGAGAAGAAGAAAGTCATTAAGAAATATTAAGAATAGAGTTGGAGAAAGAACAGAGCCTCGTCGGATGAGAACCCATCTATAACCACTCTTATAGAACGATCTCTAAGACAGCTCGATAAAAATCGAGAGAAGTGACTACCAACACCAAAGACAGTAAGTTTGGTACCATGCCAAACTCTATCAAACGCCTTGGAAATATCCAGAGCCACAACTTTGCTCTCACCAAAATCATGAATGGATTTGTTACACCTCTTAGAGAGTACCGCCAGCAGGTCGCCAGTAGAACGGCTCTAGCGGAAGCCGTATTGACGATCGCTTAGCAAATTGTTGGACTTCAAATATTTGACAAGGTGATGATTAACCATACATTTGTAAATTTTGTTTTAATGTTACACTGTGTAATGTATTATGTATTAAGAGATGTTTAAGTTCCCCTATCTCTCTTTTCTTTTTTACCTTATTTATCTCGTTAATATTGTTATGTTATTTAGAATTTATTTATTCTCTTTTATATTTTCATAGTCAATTATACATTTATTTGCCCTGAGGAAATCCCTACCAAGAATATTGGAATATTGAAACTATCATCTATAACATGAAATATTTAGGATACCAGGTAGTTATGAACAAGAAGATTTGTTCAAACTGTACCTAAGGTTGAAACAGAATGATTTGTGACGACAGTAACATTTACGACTTCATTCGTATTATATTGAACATCCGGTGTTGTAAAAGATTTTTTAATTAAAGATATATACGCTTTGGAGTCTACCAGAAAAGTACAAGAATATGTGGTTTCGGTACATCTTAAAGTAATAAAATATGCATTTATCTTTCTATTCCGATTGTAATTTTTATTATTATATCTAGTATTACCACGGTTTGTGTGGTTGTTGCCTCTATAGCCATAGTTGCCATTATTTCTTTTATTAAAATAACCCCGTAGACTATTATTGTACTGCCTATTACCATTAATTATTAGAAACATTACAGCGATTATTATTATTATTAAAACGGTAAAAATGGTTATTATTGTTGGAACATCTTTGAATTGTTGAACTGTTTCTCGTTTGCTTCATTTCTCTGTTCAACAATCAACTTTGCTGTTACATCTTTTGGATCTGATAAGCTTGTTGAAGCAAGAATGGACTTTACCAGGGTGGATTAGGCATTTGATCTGCAAATACTGACAGTTTTTGTTATTCCCTCATTAACAAGAGACCTTTTTAGAGCGCTTGCCAATTCCTCATTTTTTGTGAAAAAAACTACAAAGTTGTTGTTCCTAATTTGTAGAGTGCAAATTTTCCACGCAACAGCTTTCGAATCCTCAGGTCTTATCTTGTTTTGCAAAGCATTTTTTATATCTTCAATCAATTTAACGTTTTCTGGTAATGCATAACGCGCTTTGCCTTCCAACTTGGACTTTTTTAAAGTTGTAAAAGAATGTTTAGATTCGCATCGGTTAGATCTTCAATTAAATTAAATTTGTCTAAAAAAGACTGTAGCGCAAGTGCCGTCATAGTTGGCCCTAATTATGTTCGCGCATATATTAATAAACGTTCTTTTTTGATCTGTGGTAGCCATTTCTGTTCCTAAAATATTTTCCTGCTCACCGGAGTTATCATAAAATGTACCCTCTATATCTTTCACTCAAATTTGCTACCAGATTCATGACAACTATTTTCATTTTCCTTTCTCTTTACCTTGACATCGTTATCATAGTCAAATTCTGTCAGTATCTCCTAGTCAACTAATAAGAACGTAAAAATCTCCTGGGGCCTCTAATCCTATAATCCAATTTCCTAAAACATCGAACCAACAACTCCCTACAATGTGTTAATTTGACCTGTATATCTATTCTTGTACCATCTGATAATTTTGCAATGTGTAAACGAGTATATGATAAGATTTCGTTGTACGTTTCTATTAGTAATTTAATATATTCTTTTCGCTTAGTTTCACGTGTGGAAACTGTCCGATTTTGTGAAATTATTTTCTTAATACTATAACATCTATTTACAATTTCTGTAAATTTTTCATTATCAAATGATGTCATTTGTTTAAATCATTTTCTCCTTTGCATTTTAATTAATGTTATAAACATACATAGAATTCAAGTTTATCTTTTTTTTTATCATATGATTCAAAGGTTTTTCAAAGTTTTTTTTTTTTTTAATTCAGAGAAATTTAGATATATATTTATTTACAGTTTTTTTTTCATTTACCTATATCCTATCTCCTTTTTCTTTTATATAATTCAATTCTTTTTTCAGAAATTTTCTGAAAAAGAAAGAGAAAAGAAAAAAATAATGTAACAAAATGTATACTGGGATATCAAATATAGTTCAGTTCATTTGTTTTGTTTTCTTCCTTTTTCTTTTTTTTCGTTTTTGTTTTCTTCGTCTTTTTCTTCATTTTACTGTTCTAATATGTTAATTACATGTGAAGTGTTAATTATGTTAAAATTCTCTGATCCGTTAGTTTCATGTAAAAGCCGATAAATTTAAAGAGAATGACTATGTAAAGAGAATATTCAAGAAGTTTGTAGCATAATCATTTTTAAAAGTTTGCGAGAAAATTTATTTTAAGTAAATTAATATAAAATGTGGTAGTCACAGCTTTTACTTACAGTCAAAGTTATTTATATTTGACAAAAATTTACTAAAAAAAAGCATATAAGCAAACTTATAATTTTTAAGAATGTATATTTTTTCATAAATAGTCTTTGTTGTGCTTTTGCTTTTTAGTTAGTATTTTGTTTTTCTTTAGATTTAATTAATTTAATTACATTACTATGCTTACATGTATTTATATTAAGTATTCACATATTTTATAAAAGCAAAACTTATTACCATTTATGTGAGTACGGATGTATGTACTAAATATATATTGTATCTATATGTAAGTAATCTATTATATCATTCGATCATATATAAACCTTAATGTGTACATAAAAAGTAGAATTATAATTAAAGTCATAATAATTTATAGTTATAGTAGTACTAGTATTATATGTAATTTTATGTAGAAAGAAATAATTATTAATGCATAAAGCCATAGAATATAAATTAATGTTTTCTTCGGATGATATACTCTTACAATGCTTGAAATGTCCTCCGTATTTTATCCTCGACTGATTTCACAGCGCCTCAAAAACCATCAATGGGTATTTCCAAGTCATTATTTGAAAAATAAATTTAACTCTTTTGTTTTAGACTCAGTTTTTTTTTGTTTTAATTTTTTATTAAATTTTTTTTTGTCTTAACTATATATGAATATAACGGCAACTGTATACTATATATATGTGCTTGATTGATTGTTTTATATTTAAGGCAACTGTACCGTATTACCGTATGTATCTAGGCATATGTACATATGTATATCTTAAATGAACCGTTAGATGTCTGTATGTTAAAAATTCGGTTTTCCTTTTTTTCGTTTTAGCGGTTTCTTTCCTTTTTTCAAGTGTTGTAACAATTTTGTGGTTTTATGATTTTTAGTTTTAAACTTTTAAAATCTTTACTTTACAATTAATTATTTAATATTTGTTTTTTCTTTTTTTAATTTTTTTTGAACAGTTTCAAAATATGTTTTGTTTGTTTTAGTCTTTTCTCTTTTTGTAAAAAAATTCACTTTTTTTAAATCATTTAGTTTTAAAGTATACATTTATTTTCCCACTTGTAAAGGATTCTTTTTTATATTTTAACCATCGTTTTTAAGTATATTTTTCAAACAACTAATATTGTATTTTTTAGATTTTGCTCAAACACTCCTTTTTTAAAGTTTTTCTTTTATTTTTTTTGTGTCACGACTTAATGGATTCTTGTATGTATTTATATTAATCAAACAAAAACAAAACAGTTCGTTTGAATGTCATGACAAGAATCCCTTCGTTTCATATTTCTAATTCTATGTTATATCTTATTTACATACCTTACAGAGTTTTATTTCTATTGGAAGGATCAGTGATGTTAACTCGCTACACAACTCTTCTGTAGCCGAATTTAATAATATTTTAGCGAAACTTATAGTCTCCAAAATTGTTCAGTCTAGCTCGTCTGGTAACTGTGAATCTAACCAACATGAGGCAATGGAAATTGAGATAATGAAAACTAAAGCAATGGAAATTGATACTGATTTGGAAGAAGTAAAAACGTCTACTGAACACAACGAATTAAATCCAAGCGAAGAATGCGATGTTGAGTTCGATAAACATTTAATAATAGAATAAGAGAAGAGTTGTAAAAAACGTCTTCCAAAATATAATCTGCATATATATATATATATATATATATATATATATATATATATATATATATATATATAATAATATAATAATATAATCTGCATATATATATATATATATATATATATATATAATAATAATATAATAATATAATCTGCATATATATATATATATATATATTATATGCATATATATATATATATATATATATATATATATATATAATAATATAATAATATAATCTGCATATATATATATATATAATATATATATATAATATAATATAATATAATATAATATAATATAATATAATATAATATAATATAATATAATATAATATAATATAATATAATATAATATAATATAATATAATATAATATAATATAATATAATATAATATAATATAATATAATATAATATAATATAATATAATATAATATAATATAATATAATATAATATAATATAATATAATATAATATAATATAATATAATATAATATAATATAATATAATATAATATAATATAATATAATATAATATAATATAATATAATATAATATAATATAATATAATATAATATAATATAATATAATATAATATAATATAATATAATATAATATAATATAATATAATATAATATAATATAATATAATATAATATAATATAATATAATATAATATAATATAATATAATATAATATAATATAATATAATATAATATAATATAATATAATATAATATAATATAATATAATATAATATAATATAATATAATATAATATAATATAATATAATATAATATAATATAATATAATATAATATAATATAATATAATATAATATAATATAATATAATATAATATAATATAATATAATATAATATAATATAATATAATATAATATAATATAATATAATATAATATAATATAATATAATATAATATAATATAATATAATATAATATAATATAATATAATATAATATAATATAATATAATATAATATAATATAATATAATATAATATAATATAATATAATATAATATAATATAATATAATATAATATAATATAATATAATATAATATAATATAATATAATATAATATAATATAATATAATATAATATAATATAATATAATATAATATAATATAATATAATATAATATAATATAATATAATATAATATAATATAATATAATATAATA
Source organism: Wohlfahrtia magnifica (assembly GCA_023159175.1). Lineage (NCBI taxonomy): Eukaryota > Metazoa > Arthropoda > Insecta > Diptera > Sarcophagidae > Wohlfahrtia > Wohlfahrtia magnifica. The sequence goes on along the minus strand of JAKWBJ010000165.1, from coordinate 876,037 downwards.
TAATATAATATAATATAATATAATATAATATAATATAATATAATATAATATAATATAATATAATATAATATAATATAATATAATATAATATAATATAATATAATATAATATAATATAATATAATATAATATAATATAATATAATATAATATAATATAATATAATATAATATAATATAATATAATATAATATAATATAATATAATATAATATAATATAATATAATATAATATAATATAATATAATATAATATAATATAATATAATATAATATAATATAATATAATATAATATAATATAATATAATATAATATAATATAATATAATATAATATAATATAATATAATATAATATAATATAATATAATATAATATAATATAATATAATATAATATAATATAATATAATATAATATAATATAATATAATATAATATAATATAATATAATATAATATAATATAATATAATATAATATAATATAATATAATATAATATAATATAATATAATATAATATAATATAATATAATATAATATAATATAATATAATATAATATAATATAATATAATATAATATAATATAATATAATATAATATAATATAATATAATATAATATAATATAATATAATATAATATAATATAATATAATATAATATAATATAATATAATATAATATAATATAATATAATATAATATAATATAATATAATATAATATAATATAATATAATATAATATAATATAATATAATATAATATAATATAATATAATATAATATAATATAATATAATATAATATAATATAATATAATATAATATAATATAATATAATATAATATAATATAATATAATATAATATAATATAATATAATATAATATAATATAATATAATATAATATAATATAATATAATATAATATAATATAATATAATATAATATAATATAATATAATATAATATAATATAATATAATATAATATAATATAATATAATATAATATAATATAATATAATATAATATAATATAATATAATATAATATAATATAATATAATATAATATAATATAATATAATATAATATAATATAATATAATATAATATAATATAATATAATATAATATAATATAATATAATATAATATAATATAATATAATATAATATAATATAATATAATATAATATAATATAATATAATATAATATAATATAATATAATATAATATAATATAATATAATATAATATAATATAATATAATATAATATAATATAATATAATATAATATAATATAATATAATATAATATAATATAATATAATATAATATAATATAATATAATATAATATAATATAATATAATATAATATAATATAATATAATATAATATAATATAATATAATATAATATAATATAATATAATATAATATAATATAATATAATATAATATAATATAATATAATATAATATAATATAATATAATATAATATAATATAATATAATATAATATAATATAATATAATATAATATAATATAATATAATATAATATAATATAATATAATATAATATAATATAATATAATATAATATAATATAATATAATATAATATAATATAATATAATATAATATAATATAATATAATATAATATAATATAATATAATATAATATAATATAATATAATATAATATAATATAATATAATATAATATAATATAATATAATATAATATAATATAATATAATATAATATAATATAATATAATATAATATAATATAATATAATATAATATAATATAATATAATATAATATAATATAATATAATATAATATAATATAATATAATATAATATAATATAATATAATATATATAATATAATATAATATAATATAATATAATATAATATATATAATAATGTAATATAATATAATATAATATAATATAATATAATATAATATAATATAATATAATATAATATATATATATATATATATATATATATATATATATATATAAATATATATATAATATATATAAATCTGCATATAAATATAATATAATATAATATAATATAATATAATATAATATAATATAATATAATATAATATAATATAATATAATATAATATAATAATATAATCTGCATATATATATATATATATATATATATATATATATATATATATATATATATAAGTGTAGCTTCGGCTGTGTGGCACGTAGCGCCGTCCTTTTGCAACCAAATGTTGCTAATATCCTCCTCTTAAATTTTTGTCGTTCAACATGGCCCGATAACGATCGCCTTTGACTGTAAAGGCTACTCCTTGCTTTTGTTCGAAGAAAAATGGCCTCTGAACCAAAATCCGCTATGTGAAATTGAACTCCATACAGCAGGACTTTACTTTGTCCGATTATACGTTAAATTTAAAAAATTGAGTTATTGTTGTTTTTGTACTGAAGCATGCAACATATGCTGATTTTCCTATTATTCAAAATCATAAATATTTGAAGTATAAATAAGACCACGGAAAATCTATAAAATTATTACATTTTTTTACGTTTAGAGGACTTATCTATGATGAAAAACGTGTCTCTTTTTTTCAATGCATTATGCAAACAAATTCCTCATACTCATATTTTTCATTAAAGTAACGGTAACTTGTATTGAGTACAAAAAATAGATTTCATTGTTGTTGTTATCTAAAAACCATTGCTGTTTTCATATTCTACCAAAAAGAAACACATATTCGCTTAAACGCAATAACTTAATTTCCAATAGGAACACAGTAATCTAAATAATTTTTAATAATAAATTGCTCCATCATTTTTATTTACTACTTCAAAAATACGATTTGGCATTGATTTCACCAAATTTTCCAGTAACTGATGACCTAAACCTGTTCCTTAAAGACCAACTGGAGCATTAACAGAATTATCTAAATCTTTCCTTGCGCTTTTTATTCATAAATTTTGCGTGACATACACACCGAAGGGTTATTTACTGAATTTAAAACGCGACTACAAGCAGGTCATTTCAAAAGTGAGATTTTGTGCTTTTTAAAGGACTCTTTAGAAACGTGAATGACAGCGTAGTTCTGGTGGAAGATGATGTTTTCATGCATTAAATAATCCAAAAAATTAAAAGAAAGCGAAATCAAACAAATCCATGTATTTTTTTAACTCATTTTGAGCGGCACACATTGTCTTTGTGCGTCCTCTTTCTCTGCTATATTGGGGCATAATTGCATATTCCATCAGGAGTTTTATGAAGGGTGTAGCCAACCCAACCAAATGTTCTTTAACGTATTTCATACTATATAGCCAAAACAGGTCCTGCCCAAAGCTATTCGTTACTGATGGTGCCAGGAAAATTTGACAATTCTACGCAGGCATTTGTTTAAAAACTCTTTAGTTTATTTCGTATCTCCTCCGTGACAAACCAAGTTTCGCATTTGTAGAGTAGTACAGAAAAAACACAAGTCCTGTATATGCGTATTTTACTACGAACATTGTACTTAGAGGGTTCCAACTATATATATGTAGCTATTTGCCTTCCTAATTTTTGTCTTAGCCTTCCGCTTTGAATGTCCTTTGTGGTGCCACCGCTTACAGTGATTATTTGCAGGCGATCGCTTGGATACAGCACGCATTACTATTAAGAAAAGACGTGGCGATAGTAAGCACACTTGCCTCACACTTGACACGAGCACTGGGAAATATGGAAATTATTTTGCTTGGAACGCCCATATTTTTCACTTCAGTCGAAATACGCTTTCTTTGAATAGAGTATAAATTTAAAATCACTTTTTTCTAACGGGACGTAAACGTTTCTAATTAGGTATTGCAGTCATATATTGAAAAATATACGTCCTTATTCTGCGTTTTTGAATTTTTACTTTTTAGTTCAATTATTATTATTATGTTTTGTTATATACGAAATTAAAATATGCCAAATGTGAAAAAATCGAATAGAAATATAAAAATTCATCTACATGAAAAAGACAAACACAAATTGTTTGTTTTCTAATTGATCCCTTTCGTGTATGCACTACATTTTGAGTTTTTATTACAATTTTCTAACTTTTCTGTTTCTATCTTATACGTTCCTATGCATATGAGAACATTGTTGAGTTCTTTTTCTTTCGATTCCGTTTTTTTTTTTTTGAAATTTTTCAGTCGGTCGCATACCCAGCGGAAAACACGAAGCTGATTTGCGTCTCACTAACTGAAATCAGTACGACAATTCGAATCAAAATAAATGCGAACGATAACGTAAACACTTTAATACACTGTATCGTTTTTCTTATGTTTGTACGAACATACTCACTTGTTTTTTATTGTCGTCGTCATTATAAAATGTACACTGCAGCGCTTTTGAATGCTCTTTCTTGTACCTAGCTTCATTGCTAGACATTTAATCCCTGTAAAGGCTTCATTTTGTAGCCACTATCGCATAAAAGAAGCAAAAATAATTTCCATAAAATAAACATTTTTTGTTCATTTGTTTATTCATTTATTTACAGTATGAAAAATTAATATTTGTACACATTTTCAAAAACCATTTATTAATAAAACATATAATTAAAAATTGTATTTAATACGCGATTTAATAAACAATAGACGTTATTAATTAAAACAAATAAAAGAGGGAATATTAATCAAAATTTTTTAAAATGATAACGAATACATTTTTAAGGTTTTGCGAATACAGATTTTGAATACTTTATTTTAGTTTGCTTACATTTTTTGCTGCCAAGTTCCAGTGGTACCATAGTTACATTTTTTGTTGTTAAGATTCTACATTTAAGCGCTTTTTGGATATTGGCGACTTATTTGTTGAATTACTATAAAGCAATCCAAATATTTATTTGGATTACGTTTGAAACGTAAAGCCAAGCGAACGATAAAGCGTAAGATAGTGGGCCGGTAAGGTAGAATTAGTCGAACATTGTCGTAACGTAACGTGTCAGCTGTTCGTTTTGTGGTATATTGGAATCAATGTAAATGCTTACTGAAATTTAATGATACATTGCTGTAACGTAATATTCTGTAGAAAATAGAATTTCTCAACGGTGTTATGCGACATTTGTAAAGCAATGGTGAACTGTTTGCATGTTAAATTAGATGGGGATATTTTGACTCTTTTCTTGGCACTTTTTTCCAAACAATTAAAAAGGGCAATTTAAAGCAATTGAACAAAGCAATTTATAAAAATTTTAACAAAAAAAAAAAAATATGTATTTTAGAAAATGTGCTCCCGATTTTAAAAAATATGACTGTATATTATTACAAAATTAGCTTTAATAAACGATTCTATATGACAATCAAACATTTTCACGTCAATGATAGATGAGAAATTATGTAGGTATATAATTCTTAGATCAAATTAAAAAGAATTTTGAACGAGCAAAGACTAGTTTCCAAGGTGTAGGCCACTTAGTTTCAACATTTAACTGAGTAATATCTTAAAATCTTGATAAACAAAAAAGAAGAATATCAGGTAAAAGATATTTCCAATGATTTTAATTTAGTGTTTAAAATATTGGTTACATTGGTCTTTGTACTCCATATAAGCTAATTTGGCAATCATTTGGTCTACAATTTGTTGTATTTCATATTTGTAAGTATGCAAATATATGATTATATTATTTTTATATCCTTAGAAAAAAGATACTATTTAAACCTACTTTTTTCCAAGTGTACGCAATTCGAACATTTATAATACCCATTACTGCGATTTAAACAGATGTGCTTTCCATTTTTGACAGAAATATATGAAACGTTTTTAAGTGTTCTATAATCGCATATACGTTCTTACAGTACGCTACCTTACATTACATCTACAACATTACATCAAAGACATATCTACAGACATATGAAATCTGTACTGGATATTTTTTGTTTCTCTTTTCTACTTCTCGAAATTTTCATGCTGTTGCTTCATATAAAGGGTGTTTTTTATAGAGGTATAGAACTTTAAGTTGCAATAAAACAACGATGACATTTGTGGCCGTATATCGGCAATAACAGGGCGAAAATTGTCTTCCTAATGGTCAAGCGTTTGTGGCTTTACCGCATAGACCAATGACTTTACATAGCCCCACAGAAAGTAGTCTAGCGGTGTTAAATCACAAGATCTTGGAGGCCAATTCACAGGTCCAAAACGTGAAATTAGGCGGCAAATGATCGTTTGGCTTCAATTTTTGTACGAGTTGGATTTTGTAAGCACGCAAACCAAGATCCTCCCGCAAAATCTTCCATAAAGTAGATGGACACAGATCCAATTTCTGTGCTCGATGGCGGATGGACTCATTCTGGTCTTCCTCAATGCTACGCTCTACAGCAGCAATAGCTTCTTCTGTACGCACCGTACAGCGTCTCTGGTGATGCGAGTTACCAATAAGAGTAAACGTGGTGCGAAAACGTTCCATGGTTAATTGAATTAACTGCTCTGATGTACGATTTTGTCGACGATAAAATGAACGTAGTGCGCGATACGTTTTCCGCACAGAACCATTATTTTTGAAATAAAATTGCACTGTTTGCAAGCGTTGTTCAGGCGTGAGTCTATTCATGATAAATTGCCAAACCAAACTGAGAATAAGTCACTTGACAGCTGTTAAATCGGTCGCCATCTTGAAAAGTAATGCCAACTTAAAGTTCTATACCTCTATAAAAAACACGCTTTATATGCTTTATTTATTTAAAAACGTTTTACGCAACAAAATTAAAAAGTGCTCCAGATTTTACGCGTCAAAAGGAGTGTATAAGAAACCAATTTTTAAACACCAATAGTATCTAGTCTTCGAGAAATTGATTTCATTAGGTTTTTTTTCAGGTAAGATTTTCTGCCATTCCCTTGTTAAAAAGTATAATTTTCTTGTTACAAATTGCCTTTATTTTGAAAAATTTTGATAGGATTTAAATTCGGATATAAGGAAGAATGCTACTATTGCTTTGAAGTGAGAAAGGGGTACCATTCTTCCAGTGCGCTTAAAATCATTGCCTTGTTAAAGGAATCAAGATACTTCCGTACCTAATTTTCTCACGTTGGCTGCCATATTGTTTTTTGAATATGTTTAAACAATCTATTTCATTCATGGTACTTTATATGAAAACCAAACTTTTACCATACGTTCCTACGCTATTACTAAAACCTCCACCAGGCTTCACCGTGAATATACAATTTTGTTCTGAAAGTTCTTCATTTATGGTTCTCCATATTTTTATGATTTTTTCCCACCAAACACATGAAATTTGATATCATTGCTTAATAGGACATTGTTCCAGATAAATCATCTTTTGTTTTATATATTTTACATAATCAAGAAGTCACTTCTACACTACTGTTGGTATAAAATACTTCTTTATGTGTTTAACTAAAACTTGTTCAAATATTTTAACACCACTTTTTGATGAATGTTTCTTTACATAGCGCACAACAAGCCGTATATTCGAGTTATCCGATTTTTTTTTTGTATTACACATTTACGAATATCAATTGAAGTTAGTTTACCTATTTAAAAGAAATTTGTTTTGCCTTACGAAAAGTTCTAAATTTAAACAAATATATAATTAATATTAATCTCTAAATATGCAACACTAATACGAGTAATCAAATATGACAAAATTCGTTATTATATGAAACGCCAAATTAACACAGTATACTTTTATTGACGCTTAAAATATAGAAACGTTCCTTCATGAACAAGGCAACTTCTCTCAGTCAATGAGCTGCTCCCTATTATAATTTTAGATCCATTGAAAGGGACCTACAGTTTAACGTCGGCTCCGAACAGCAAATGCGTTAGAAAAGTTATCAGTAGTAGTACTACGCATAACCAGTTACTAGCCGATGTTATGAGGTAATACCGCTGTAGAGAAATTGTTTCTTTTTCAGATGGTTTGGCCTGGGATTGAATAGAGGATCCCTTGGTTGGTAAGCGAGTTTATAACCTACCATACCACTGAGGCAAAATTAAAAGAAAAAGGGGATGTATACTTTATTCTGACTCTCACTGTAAATCTATCGAAACACTATTTAGCCGACCATCCTACCAAACGCAAAACATTCTACCAATTTTGGTAGAATTATACCAGCAGTAATAACGCTGGTGACTGCCATTCGTTCGCATCAATTTTCTTTCGACATCGTGGGCCAGGCTGTAATTTTTCAGATTTTTTTTTCTTTGTTAATGGTTTATAAATTTATATACTAAATAATTTAAAATGAATGAACAACAAGAAAAATAGTTAAGCTTTTTAAGTAATTTTTAAGCGTTTCTAATTAGTTGTCAATAGCTGTATACTACTTTGATCAAAAAGTTTCCGGAATAATCTTCGTGACGGGTCCCATCGTTCCAATATAAGTTTTTTTTTTGTTAGGTTGGTACATATGTTGTTGATATTCCCGCTAAATCTTAGCGTCATAGCTTGAATTTGCAAAAGCTACGTAGCCAAGAGTACATCTATCTCTATATGTGTTGGCGATTTTTTGCAGTTTCGACCATGTTGAGGTCGCAAAAGACATGATTTGTGAGGCTGAATCCGACCACACATTCATCAAAATGGTCTTTACTGGAGACGAGACGTAGGTTTATGAGTATGACATGCAATCCAGACATCAGGAAAGTGAATGGCGTTCATCAAAGGAGCCGAGACCAAAAACCCACATCGTTTTCAGTCAAGAAAGAAGAAAATGCTTACGGTTTTCATAGATAACAATGGTGTAGTGCATCATGAATTTCTCGCACAGTACCATCATTATTCGAATATTTTGACGAAAAATTCAACAAAAACCATCCAACAGCCACCAAATTCAATCGAGTTAAGCAACCATTACGGGGAACGGGTTTCAGTAGCCGTTTCTAAAATTGTAAAAAACCGCCAAGACATATAGAGATGTATGTATGTATTCTTGACTACGTAGCTTTTGCAATTGTCCAGCTATGGAGCTAAGACCTAGTGGGAATATTAACCATACCACACGGGGGTTATTCCAGAAACTTTATGATCAAGGTAGTAGACATATGTACATATAAAATATATTTATGTATATTATTTCATTTACTATTCAGACATAAATGTGGTTAGGGCTAATATAGTCCAACCAATTTTATTTAACCTTTTCAACAAACCGTTTTGCATAAGTTGCAATTTAAATTAAGTTAATACTTTTGCACTATTAAACAATTAAATTAATTCACCAGCAATTATTTTTTTGAGTAATTTAAACGTCAATCAAACTTTTTCGCGCAGTACGACTTTAACTAATATAAATGCATGTATTAGTAGAATTTTTGTTCAAAATGAATTTCTGGGTCTTATTAACAATAGTGGTTTTGGAGTATTTCAATCCTTCTTTAGGAACCGAAAAAAAGATTTTGCAACACTATACAACATGTTTTTTGAAATCTAAGCATTCAATAATATTTACATGTGAGCTTAATGGTAAAGTAATTAAAAACTGAACCAAGATTTTTAACTGTTTATTAAATAAAAGTTTGTAATTATTTTTTAAATAAAAGAAGACTAGCAAAATGAAAAAATAAACTTATACATAAAAAATATAAATAAATATTAAAAATGTATTAAAATAGCTTATGATTTATTACATCAAACGTTCTAATAATCTTATTTTGAATGTTTTATTATTAATTAATACAATTCTAAAAAGTTATGATTGTGCTATTTATCATCGCGTATTTTAAAAATCTGACCTTTAAGAAAATAAAATAAAAAATATATATTTTTTAACCATTGATATGGTTATGATGGTGTCGAAACATATTGTGTTTATAAGTAATGTAAATACTAAAGGCGTCGGACGCACTTGATCTAGGCGTTATAATTTTTTCCATCTGACCTTCTTTTTATCTCCCATAACGCCAATAACCAACCATATTGTTTGAGTATTGAAAGAAGCATTCAAGTGTCTCGGATTTTTTAAAACTGTGCGAGAAACTACATATTAACTCCATCTGACCTTCTTTTTATCGCCAAAATCTTTACCTAATCGAAAATGGATACAACTCTTACGAATTTTTTTTTTAAATTTTTTATTAAATTGGATCTTCTCTGTAATGTGAACTAAGAACTTGTATTCATATCTTCAAACTAGAAATTATACTAATTTAGTCCATCAGTGCGGGGCGAAATAAGATGGAGTCATGGGATTAATTTGCTGATTTTTTGGCTTAAAATGATCAAAATGCCGGTTTGCAGATTTTTCGAGAAAATCTAAAAACACAGCAATTTTATTTGTTTAAACAAAATTTTCAATTTTTGAGAGCACTGAAATACTTCCCAGCAGTACAAAAGTTATCAGCAAAATTTTTACCATATACATCTTCGATCTGAGACCACATACAATGTAAGTATGACCCGTGCAATGCCTGTATATAATCCCTATTTACATTTACACAACGTTGGCCTAGGCTGCCAGATGGGTGCGATGGAACATACATTGTAAGCGAAGGTTGGACGTGTCTAATGCTACAGACATTGTAAGTGAAAGTCATATTTATTTTTTAATTTTATTTATGTAATTTCGACAATAAAAATTCAGTTTATAGGCAATAATCACTTCCATATAGTCTGTCATACACCACACACACGGTTAGTCCACTTGCACTTTAAAAAAAGTTTTCTTTCCATATTAATTCTGAAAAATAAAAAAAAAACAACTAGAAAAATAGCAGCAAAAAAGTAACAAAGTTCATAATCGAAACTACAATAACAATATAATGCATTACGAACCCATCCGACTTGGATGCTAATGTGATGGCTTTTTTACTTCTAATGTAAAATTATTTTTACAATGTATTTGGGAATGAATCTTATTCAAATCGGATGCTAGTTGTATGTGCTCAAAAATTTTATATCAATTTTTCCTATTGACATAATACTATACAGTCGGATGTGTTTCATTTGTGGACAGAAAGATTTTTAGAATTGATTTTTAAAAATTTTGTCATACTTCCGGCCCTATGGAGTTCAATCTAATTTGAAGTTGTTTTGTATAATCAGTAAAACAAATTTAATTTATATTCTAACAAATTTTCAAAAAAATAAATATAATTTAAGTATTGGGAGTACAAATCAATTCGGTCTGTTCTTTTTAAGCTCAAAAATTAATTTATTTTAAAAGATAATAAATTAACATGTAAATCAAAATATTGTCCATTATTGCTAACAACTTTTCTGCACCTCTCAGGTAATTTTCGAATTTCGTCTCGAAAAAACTTCTCGTCTTTTGGGGTGATGCAATTTTGAAACCAATTTACAATCATGTTCTATCCGTCGAAATCGTTTCAACATGTTTCGACATGTGCCGAGCGTTGTGACACAAGGTAATAACTTCATCATGTTTGTCTTTATATTCTGGCCAATTTTCTCATAATTCACGGTTAAGTAAGTAATTGCAGTGTGTACCGTGGTTTTAGCAGCTCGTAGTACATAGCGTCCTTTGGTCATACCAAGAGTGCAAAATTGCATTATGAATAATAAAAAATAGTAATTGTACTAAAAAATAGTGTAGAATTGCACGAAATTTAAAAACAGTAATAATAAAACCCAGCAAAAAACCTAATAAAACCCGGAGGGCTTGGTTTAAAAACCCTAGCTTTTTACCAACCCTACTTTAAGCTTAATACAGATGTCGACTTTTTTATGTCCTCCCCAAGCCAATTAATTCAAAAAATGTGCGACTATATAAGGTTCTAGGTTCCACGCGGGTATTTCTTAAAGCTTGGAACAGTCACGGATCAACGAAAGCTTTGTAACACCTGTTTGAGATCGGTATCATAATAGAATTAGCTGTTGTTTGTGATACCCAATCTCCCTGCACTATGCTTAATATTTCCTTCTCGAATATAATAATAGATAGCACATTGTTCTAACAATAAAATGCAATTTATTTATTTTTATATTATTTTATACGTTATAAACATTAATTAATGCTGAATCGTTCTATATTTTTAGATTTTGTAAATAAAAATATGATTATCGTATTTAAAATGGGAAATTGGATTTGCCGATTTTTTTAAATTGAAGTGCCGATAATGCTGATTTTTCATTTTAAATATGCCGATTTTTAATAAAATTCATCTGGAGTTTCAACATGAAACGAATTCAATTGTTGATTAAGTGTTGTAAAACAACTTAATTAATTAGCTTTAAAGCACTGAAAAATGCAAGAAAATTTAAACAAAAAACGAGTTAATAAAGTAATAAAGTTTAAGTATATATTTTATAAAGGGATGAAGGATATGGAACCGATCACCTTCTTTTCTATGCACTTCATCTCTATTTTTACACGGTTATTTTTTGAACGTATCCACCGTGTAAAAACAGAATTGGGAGTATATATAAAATATTGAATTGGTTCCAGTATGCTTTCTTGGGGTACTCCAGCCTTGATACTCTCAGGTTCGTTTATATGATTACCTTCCTTAACTTTAAACTTTCGATTAGTTGGGTATCCCTGCAGAGAGTTGGTGGTAAATTTTGTTTCAGTTTATATGTCAAGCCTTAAATAATTTGTCGAACGCCTGGAAATTTCGATAAAAACAGGGGAGCAATATTTCTTTTTTTAAAAAGTCCTTCTAATACTCCTCACCACTCTATACTCTACACTCTATTTAATTGTGCTGTGCTTACTTCTGAAACCAAAGTTATGATTTAGACATTTACCTTTACTTAAGATCTGAATTAGCTTCTTTATTATTCGAAAAGAAAATGCAAAGCTAGTTCAGGAAAATTGGATATCGGAAACAACGGCGAATTCTATCAAGATAACAGTCCCAGGCACTCATCACAAAGCTTTAGTTGATTCCGAACTTATAGAGACATTGAACTCCATAGAGCCGAAGTTCTGTCAAAATCAATTCCAAGACGTTTACTGACTGTGCTAGATTACAAAGGATATTAAAATAATTACTCATTGGTCGAAGCTGGAAGGAAGGCAAAGTAGCATGCTAATTGATTAACGTCTATCGGAGTCTTAGTACTTTATCAGCACATCCTTGGAAACACATTTGGTGAGAGGTCAATACGGTGGCAACAATGGGAGAGAGAGCCATGAATTCTATCTGTACATTTTGTAGTAACTCATAGCCCAATAAAGTAAGAACCACTAGAAATGGGACTACAGTATTACTTGTACGGTATTATTTATTACAGAAAAATATTGTAGCCGCAAAATGGAATTAAATTAAAAGAGAATTAATCTTCTCGCCTAAAGTGGCAGTCTATAATTATTTTACTGCTGATTTAATCAATCCCGGCTGCCTTTTTTGAATTTAAATCATTGATCACACTTTAATTGAGACGCATCTCAAATCTCAATGGTGTGGTTGCATTAAACCATAGAACTAAAAGTGGCAGTTTTACATCGTCGTCTGCAGTATTCGGGGTAAAAACCAGCTTCAAATGTTCAACAAATAAGTGTCCTCTTCCGATATCATATCTCTCCCAGTCTACATCCCACTTTCACACCGGAAACCTGCTAATTATAGGTCTTTTAAGGTTTCTTTAAGCTCAATAGTATCCTGTTGGACCAGATCCCTCAGCGTCCCCGATCGGGAGAAATACTTCCGGTACTGAAGTTTAGCAACGTCAACCTCTCACCGAAAATTGGAGGGTAGCGTAGGTTAGTGAGGTGAAGGATAATAGTCGCAACGCAAGTCAACGTGGGAGAACAATCTGTTCTCCCGACCAATCAGCGGATCTGCTCGTAAAAAGTTAGTGGAAAGTCTGCTATCGTACGGTTTACATCAGTGATAAAGGTAGACCTAGGTCTTGTATTCTGGTCAAAACCTCCATTAATGCTCTTCTCCTCCACAGATTCAGTGGCAACGACACCGTCATAAGCTTTCGCAGGAGCCTGTATGCCAACTGGTTTCAAAAGCGGACGGACAAGGCCCTCCAGTTCTGATTGGTTGCGACGCCAACGCTCATCACGAAATGTGTGGCAGTTCGGACTCGAATGAACAGATGAGGGTTTTTTTATATTATTGTATTGAATAAACTTAGTATTGCTAACCGTGATGATGAACCAGCCGTTCTGATCAATAGGAGAGAGGTATTGGAAATCACCTTGATTAGTCAATACGCATCTGATATTATTAGGGACTAGTATATATCTGATGAATGCTCCTTTTTGGATCACAGGTACATAACTTTCTCTATCGTTTTAACAATTTCGCCTCGTAGAGAGACCCTTACTGCTAACAGGAAGGATACTACTTGGTCGCTTTATAGGGAGAGACTTGGAACTGTTTTTTAACGCTCTCCTCCTCCTATCCACAACAGTTCGGATGTTGATAGAGCAGTGATACTTTCTCCTGCGCTGGTGGAACTGTGAAGACGACGATCATCGCCGCCTGTGGTAGGCCTTTTAATACGGCCAAGGCAACCGTCGAATGGCAGTCGTACAAGTCCAGGAAAAGGGAACTTGAAGTATGCGATTAGACGTGCGAAAAGGGCTTCATGGAGAAACTTCTGCGGGAGCGTTGAATCTTCTTCCGAGGGAGGTCAGTCGTCTTTACAAGGTGTTGAACTCCACCGGCAGATCTCTCAATTGCATTCGGAAACCTCAAGTTGGCTGAACCAGCTCAATTGCTGACACGCTCGACCTACTTCTGGACACTCACTTTCCAGACAGTGTTCCATTTACCGGCCTGGTTGCTATCCAAGTCGATGGAGCCATATATGTGCATCAGAATCGAAGCCTTTGTGGATGATATCGCCTTCGCTCCTGGATAAGGTCAGGAGGTCTGCGGCAATTCAGATGACAGGGGCGTTACATACTACTCCCACGAAGGCACTTTTGTCATACTTGATTGGCTCCCTTCGGGTATACTTGTCAGACAACAGGCGAAACTTGTGGCGGTGGGACTTAAGACCCTGTCACGGTGGCGTATTATTCCCTCGGGGCACTCTTCGATTTTGTACCAAGAACCCCAAGTTTCGGATGATATCGATTATTTACCATACGGACCACCGGTATTTCAATCCGTGATCCCTGACAGAGTAGACTGGGCTTCCGGCACGGTCATCCCCAGCGATGCGGTGGAGATTTATACTAACAGCTCTGAATGTGAGGACAGGGTGGGCTGCGGAATTTTTTCACGAAAAGCTCAATGTAAGGGTGTTTCTCCGACTTCCAAACTATTGTAGCGAGTTTCAGGCCGAAGTGATCTACCATGCTGCGGAGTTGATATGGAGAGGCAGTACTCACACAGCTAATATGTGCATTCTTTCTGATAGCCAAGCGGCTATTAGATCTCTCTCGGTTTCAACTTTCAGCTCTGTGCTTGTCAGCGCCTTTCGTGATTCCCTTGGGTTACTCTCATGACAGTTTGGTGCTCATCTCATTTGGATCCCGGGTCACAGGCACATTCCGGGTAATTATGTGGCTGACGAACTTGCTAAAGTGGGCACACTCCTTCCGGACAGAGGGTTATTCTTGCTTTACTGCTAGACTCGCCTGGCCCAGATTGGATGGTAGGCGTAGTACCAATCAACTTTTTAAATTGGATCGTGGGAGCATCTCCTCTGTAGTGTTTATCCTCACGGGACACTGCAGTATGGGTAGACAAGCGCTCAGGCTGCGTCTAACGGTGAATTATATCTGTTGAGGTTGTATATCGGTTAAGAAAGAGGAGAGTGTGGCCCATTTCATTTACAATGTCCGTCTGTAGCTAGACGTAGACTTATCACACTTGGCTCGCCCTTTCTCGATAGTCTATCGGAGCTATCGATCATTGATGTCTGGGTTATAGCCACATTCATTAAATTGCCGGGCTGGATTCCGACTTGATTTCCGGGAATGTGCTTCTACGTGGAACCTATGGCTGACCGACAGGACGGGTTAATTAGGGTTTGGTGGCCGGTACAGGGATTTCGCTTTATCACAACGGGCCACTATGTGTGCTCTAGTTTGCCTTGTCTCAGCGAGGCTACCACTCGCTGCCAAAGTTTCTCGCAGCTCGCCATAAGAAATAATCCAAATATTCTTGAACACTTCTTTAATTCGTTCTTAAGCCGGGGAGATCTAAACTGTTTCCACGCTCGTCATATTCTTCTCTTTTCAGCTAATAACTGCTCAACTTCTACAGAGTGATATTTATTAATTTTGATTTGACCAGCTGACCAGCCAACTTGAGATCATTTTCGAACCTTTAAATAGATTGATCAACTTTTTTCGGAGTTGTAAGCGGTAAATTTTCGGAGCAGCAGTAAACTTTCCGAGAAAAAAAAAATTTACGATGCTGGACATAGAAACATTAAAAAAACTGTTAAGAGTAAAGGATTTTCAGTGATGGTATGGGGTTTTATAGCAGTTTTAGGTGTTGAAAATCTTTATTTTACAGAAGGTACTATGGTTAAATCCATTTATCTTGACATTCTGAAGAATAAAATGAAAGGCAAGTGACCGAAGATTGGATATTGAAACAATTTAATTTTTTTTAGAACAATGACAAAAGGCATACGTCAGTAATAGCAAAAAACTGCCTGTTGTATAATTGGCATAAGGCATTGAAAACGCCTCCCCAAAATCCCGATTTAGATATTATTGAATAATTGTGGGATGAACTTGGACGTCGACTGCAAAATAATTTCTGGAGCAATAAGAAACAACTAAAAGCCACATTTCAAAAAGAATAGTCAGATGCATTAATTTGAGCCAAAAATGATTTGAATCCAGTGTAAGGAGACTGCATACTATTGAAAATAAAAAAGTATAAGGTGTGCTTCAAAATGGTAAGACCTTTATATTTGCTAAATTCATCCAAACTATAAAATGTTACGTATGTTCACCTTATTAAAAAAATTTTACGTTCAAATAAGTGAATAATAAGCCGGTTTTGTTTTTAGCGCAAAATTCAATGCGTCAAAAAGATAAGGTCAGTGTTTCATTTATCCAAACTTTTATTTAAACTTAGCATTAATGAATTATTTTTAATTTATGCAGTTCCCATTTCCTTCTATTGTCTTAAAAATATGGGATGGCATCGCACTTACTGAATTGTCCAGAACGTTGGAACGGATTTCGCGCCAACTGTTGCAGATTGCCACTTTTAATTCATCATTTGTCCGGTACTGTTTGTTGTCTGTGTGAACATTATGCACAAGCGGTCCCCACAAATTTTCCATGGGGTTTAAGTCGGGGAAACTGCTGGCCAATCTAGTACTTTAATATTGTGCTCCTCAAACCATTGTCTGGCATTTTGGGCCAAATAAGGCAGCAAACGTTCAGACAGAATGCCCTGGTACTCTAAACTATCCATTCGAATGGAAGGAAAGTAGAGTTCCAGGGTACCATGTGAGCTAAAACCAGTCCAAACCATCAAACTGCCACCGCTGGAAAAAAACAAGAGATCCTTCCTTAAATCTCGCCAATAGCAATTAAAAACATCTGGTCCATCTACGTTAAATTTAAATTGTATGGAATATCTTATAACCTTTTTAAAAAACTGTTTACCTGATGCCAATTAGTTGCCATGTTGTTCTTCGCAAACACCTTACGCTTAATCTTATGCTGCTGAGCCAGATAGGGATTTTTTTAATTTTGTTCGAATAAGGTTTTGCTGGGCGTTCATAGCTCTTAGAATTGTACTTTTTAAAGCTTATAATTTCAATTCCCCTTTTATTGTTACCGCACTTTTCATGGAATGCGAGGCCTTTCGTGAAGTTAGCCGAGTTTCACGGGCAGTCAGGACCTTTGGACGACCCGTGAACAACACACATCTGTTTCGCCATTTCACGCATACTCAATCCCTGCTCATGAAGTGCCACAACTTGTCCTTGTTCATAAGGTGACAAAGATCTCCCGCGAGCTATACCACGCAAATATTATTTAAATTATAAATTATTAAAAAAATAACAATTGTGATACCTTCTGATTAGATTAATTGCTTATTAATCACTGACCTTATCATTTTGACGCATTGAATTTTGCACTTATTTACATAAATTTAAATAAACATAATATAACGGTACATCTCTAAGCGGAAAAACGACTTATTTGAACGTAGAATTTTTTTGAATAAGATGACCACACATAACATTTTATAGTTTGGATGAATTGAGCAAATATTAAGGTGACCTTATCATTTTGAAGCACAACTTATGCAAGAAAATAATAAATTTCTTTTTAAAACGACTTGCAATGTGAGCACAATTTTGGAGTTTGTCACTTTGGATTTTTTACATTTTATGTTACAGTTGGAAATTTATTTTTTGTTTTTGTTACTTAATAAGTGTTTTATTTAACATAACTAAAACAATTTAAAAAGTTCAGTTTTATTTCATTTGCATGCATCTAAAGTTATTACAATGAGTTGACTGACTTTACAAAAGTGTACATTGTCACCATCCATAATTATTATCATTACTCTGAACTGAGGCTCTTGCAGGACATTGTGATCCATGCAATCTATTGTGTAACTTCCGATCTATAGTTTCCTAATGAACACCAGCAGGTCTGAAACCATAATGGTGGATGTCTCTCAAAGAAACCTTATGTATTCATAAACATTTCCATTTAATCCTATCGAAAACCCTACATTAACACAATATGTTTCCGTTGTTTCTGATGCTTGTGAGAGCACAGTCTTTATTTTCCAGAGAAATACATCAAAATTCATACTCTAATACTGTT
Source organism: Wohlfahrtia magnifica (assembly GCA_023159175.1). Taxonomy (NCBI): domain Eukaryota; kingdom Metazoa; phylum Arthropoda; class Insecta; order Diptera; family Sarcophagidae; genus Wohlfahrtia; species Wohlfahrtia magnifica. The sequence continues at coordinate 857,392 of JAKWBJ010000165.1, read as the reverse complement.
CTAATATTTATATATATAAAAAAAATATTAAAAATGATGACAAATAAGTTCATTCACCTTTTATTACTCCCTAAGTATTGTATAATTCTAATCTTTATTAGAAAGGAATTACTTTTTTATTTTGCTATTGGTGATAATGTTTCATAAAATATTAATAAATTAAATAATTTTTTGCTATTTTGTGGAATACAGGCATTTAATCTCTTAATTTATTAAGTTACTTCTTATCAACTTAAACATCCTCTTCAGATGCGCTCTCAGTCTACTATGGCCCGTAAGAAATTCCGTTTGTAGTTTCGAGTCCGTCCTGCCATACTTGATACCCTCGGAGCGGCGCCCAAATTACCCCATTTTCCTGCCTTTAGTTTGCAATAAGCTTTAATTTGCCCATATTTCTGGCAGTTCACACACTGGACTGGTCCTGTAAATAAGTGCTGCTCTTCTGTGGTCACTGTTCAATAAAGCAGATACCCACCCTTAAATCGTATATAGGATAAAATCCGTTTTCTTTAGTTTAAAGACACCCGGCTTCCATTTCCACTCGAAACATTAGCTGAGTAACCTTAAATCCTCTACTATTCAAGGCTTTTTTACTTCATTCTGGTTTACGCTGGAGTCTATGCCATGAAGACCTTTACTATTCTTTAATTGATAAGTGGATAATAATAATAATAATAATAATAATAATAATAATAATAATAATAATAATAATAATAATAATAATAATAATAATAATAATAATAATAATAATAATAAATAATAATAATAATAATAATAAATAATAATAATAATAATAATAATAATAATAATAATAATAATAATAATAATAATAATAATAATAATAATAATAATAATAATAATAATAATAATAATAATAATAATAATAATAATAATAATAATAATAATAATAATAATAATAATAATAATAAATAATAATAATAATAATAATAATAATAATAATAATAATAATAATAATAATAATAATAATAATAATAATAATAATAATAATAATAATAATAATAATAATAATAATAATAATAATAATAATAATAATAATAATAATAATAATAATAATAATAATAATAATAATAATAATAATAATAATAATAATAATAATAATAATAATAATAATAATAATAATAATAATAATAATAATAATATATAATAATAATAATAATAATAATAATAATAATAATAATAATAATAATAATAATAATAATAATAATAATAATAATAATAATAATAATAATAATAATAATAATAATAATAATAATAATAATAATAATAATAATAATAATAATAATAATAATAATAATAATAATAATAATAATAATAATAATAATAATAATAATAATAATAATAATAATAATAATAATAATAATAATAATAATAATAATAATAATAATAATAATAATAATAATAATAATAATAATAATAATAATAATAATAATAATAATAATAATAATAATAATAATAATAATAATAATAATAATAATAATAATAATAATAATAATAGTAATAATAATAATAATAATAATAATAATAATAATAATAATAATAATAATAATAATAATAATAATAATAATAATAATAATAATAATAATAATAATAATAATAATAATAATAATAATAATAATAATAATAATAATAATAATAATAATAATAATAATAATAATAATAATAATAATAATAATAATAATAATAATAATAATAATAATAATAATAATAATAATAATAATAATAATAATAATAATAATAATAATAATAATAATAATAATAATAATAATAATAATAATAATAATAATAATAATAATAATAATAATAATAATAATAATAATAATAATAATAATAATAATAATAATAATAATAATAATAATAATAATAATAATAATAATAATAATAATAATAATAATAATAATAATAATAATAATAATAATAATAATAATAATAATAATAATAATAATAATAATAATAATAATAATAATAATAATAATAATAATAATAATAATAATAATAATAATAATAATAATAATAATAATAATAATAATAATAATAATAATAATAATAATAATAATAATAATAATAATAATAATAATAATAATAATAATAATAATAATAATAATAATAATAATAATAATAATAATAATAATAATAATAATAATAATAATAATAATAATAATAATAATAATAATAATAATAATAATAATAATAATAATAATAATAATAATAATAATAATAATAATAATAATAATAATAATAATAATAATAATAATAATAATAATAATAATAATAATAATAATAATAATAATAATAATAATAATAATAATAATAATAATAATAATAATAATAATAATAATAATAATAATAATAATAATAATAATAATAATAATAATAATAATAATAATAATAATAATAATAATAATAATAATAATAATAATAATAATAATAATAATAATAATAATAATAATAATAATAATAATAATAATAATAATAATAATAATAATAATAATAATAATAATAATAATAATAATAATAATAATAATAATAATAATAATAATAATAATAATAATAATAATAATAATAATAATAATAATAATAATAATAATAATAATAATAATAATAATAATAATAATAATAATAATAATAATAATAATAATAATAATAATAATAATAATAATAATAATAATAATAATAATAATAATAATAATAATAATAATAATAATAATAATAATAATAATAATAATAATAATAATAATAATAATAATAATAATAATAATAATAATAATAATAATAATAATAATAATAATAATAATAATAATAATAATAATAATAATAATAATAATAATAATAATAATAATAATAATAATAATAATAATAATAATAATAATAATAATAATAATAATAATAATAATAATAATAATAATAATAATAATAATAATAATAATAATAATAATAATAATAATAATAATAATAATAATAATAATAATAATAATAATAATAATAATAATAATAATAATAATAATAATAATAATAATAATAATAATAATAATAATAATAATAATAATAATAATAATAATAATAATAATAATAATAATAATAATAATAATAATAATAATAATAATAATAATAATAATAATAATAATAATAATAATAATAATAATAATAATAATAATAATAATAATAATAATAATAATAATAATAATAATAATAATAATAATAATAATAATAATAATAATAATAATAATAATAATAATAATAATAATAATAATAATAATAATAATAATAATAATAATAATAATAATAATAATAATAATAATAATAATAATAATAATAATAATAATAATAATAATAATAATAATAATAATAATAATAATAATAATAATAATAATAATAATAATAATAATAATAATAATAATAATAATAATAATAATAATAATAATAATAATAATAATAATAATAATAATAATAATAATAATAATAATAATAATAATAATAATAATAATAATAATAATAATAATAATAATAATAATAATAATAATAATAATAATAATAATAATAATAATAATAATAATAATAATAATAATAATAATAATAATAATACTCAATAATAATAATACGCTTTGCTCGACGTCACTGATTCCGAAGCACCTCTATACTGGGCACTGGTCGTTTGCACTTTTAACGTGCAATGCTTATTATATCAATTCGGCAATATGACTGATTTTCTTTTCTTGAGGCGGTAAATCGGCATTAAAATAAAATAAATTTAATTTACCACAACAGCTGATTCACAGAGTTGCCGTAAACTAGAACAATCGTTTGACAGCGTTGGGACAATTATTGTCAATGCATCGTTTAGCGCCATCCTGTGACAATAAATTTTGTGTAACATAAGACAACCGTGTGAATACAGAATTTTTAAATGGGACTACTACTTTGTCACAATAAAATTTGTTTCAGATTGGTGTATTTGAGTCAATCGTGTGATCCCAGCTTAAGATGTACGATAATAAATATTATTTTTGATGGAGTTGTGAAGTTGTGACCACTACAGACTTAATTGCGTCCAGTATACTGTAAATCATGTTTTAAAGATCACTCTGGTATAAATTCTACATTTTATTATATATACTTATGAACAGTGTTGCCGTTTTTGTTATTTCTAACCAAAATTGGTTTTTTTTTTTCGATGTGTAGATATGTACTTTTTTTTTGTCATTTTGATTACTTTTTCTCGAAGTAAAGAAATAAAAATAATGTTTTATTTAACTATTATTACTCAGGCTCTTATTTAAAAAACGGGACTTTTGGCAAACTTGGGCTTTTGTTGTGACTATACCATGACCTCTCCTATAGCATATCGTGCCAAAAGACAATTTGATGCCAAGAGCGAATCAAATGGTAGTAGTACGGACAAGATCTAGACTATAAGTGACTAAAACTATTTTCTCGTCTTGCAACATCTGGGTGAGTTTTTTTATAGTAGAAAATAATTGCTCCAAGTTTTTGGAACTTTGACTTGTTGTAATAGCTCTAGTTTTCATCGCCAGTAATGATTAAAACTGCAAAAGTATATTTTATGACTTTCAAACAACATTTCGGACATGGTATTTCGATTTCGGCATTTACTCGAGCGGTACTCAATACCATTGTTTTTTGATGAATCCTGCTGTTTTTTAATTTTGAAAAGAAGCTTCTTAGAGTAATGCCTTCAATTCATTATCTCCGAATATTTTTAGCTGGCCAAGGGGCAGTTTTTCTTTTCCTTTTTAAGTCATAACCTCTGAAACGCATTAATCATCTCCCGAGCTTTGAGATCGATGGAGTATATTTAGGTTAAGCTTCAGTGAGAGGTTCTAATAAAAAAATTTTGTTGTTCGTTCAGTGACTAAGTAACAGATATATACCGATAAAAATGCCATATAAGTTATTAAAAATACAATCATTTTGTGAATCCTGGTAATAGTATAAAAAATTGCAGGAATAACAATTTAACAATTTTTTCTGACTCGTTAGTCATTCATTTTTGCAATTTCTTTTTATCGTTTTAACGAAGAGATTGTGTATAAGATTATTACTTTATAAGAAGACCAACTTGTGTCAATATCAATAAAGAGAATAGAAAGCCGCCTACAAAATGAATGTGAAAACTTTTTCCTATTAGAGCTTTACAGGCATAGAAATTTTTTTTGAATTAAAGTTATTTAAAAAAATCGGTTTAAGTACCAAATTTGATCAGCATGCGCTTGCTTTGAATCTAAATAAATAATAGTATAAATTTATAATTGGTTGATTTATATACCTTTCATAATACCTGTTGGTTAAATTATTTTTAATAAGCTTTTGGTGAGTTGTTGCTATTGAGTATGAAGGAATCAAGTCTATAAGTCCTTATCATTTTTAATCTAAAATTTTGTTAAATATTTTACTTTATCGCTACTATTTGGTTCGGCTATTTTGCGGATTATTATATCTGTTAGTATGGGTTATTGAGCCTAAATTATGCACAAATAACTTTTAAAGCCTCATTATAGCCAAACATATGAAAGAATTATATTTGCTACTGTGCTAAGTTTGTTAACATATAATAAAAAGTTCATAACAAATAGGACTTGTTCCAAGCATTTTTTATCTGTCTGTATCAAGGATGACCAAAAAGATAAATTTTTTGTGTAGAGGTGTTAGTGAAATTTTGCTGTGAGCGTTGAAGAGAAAAACTAAAAAGGTCAAATTCATAACTTCTATGAAAATTTGTGAATATGTGTGGATTTTTACATCCATAGCATGCATTTTATTCTAAATCTAAATAATTCCACAAATTTTTTCCTGTAATTTGCTGTCGCTAAACCAAACACACACATTTATATGTACGTACATATTTTGTCACATTTATACATATTTTTAAGGGAAGCATCGCCAAATTCAAGCGAATGTCTCTTTTAATGTGGTAGACGGACAATAATCATTATTTGAAATATTTTTTATTATTCTGTCTTTTTTTAAATAAATATTAAAATTCTATTTTTTATTTGTATGTTTTTTTGTGCTTTTCTGCTCGTTTATTTATATTTCTTCACATATGGTAGCTCGTTTTTTATTTCACTACGAGCTCTTTCTGACATTAACGATTCAAAAAATGCCCAGTTGTTTTTGTATTGTTGTAGAGTGCCACCACCTTTCACCACCACATTTCACTGCCTTTTCTGTTCCCAATTTAGAGTCCTTAGTATAGATATCCACTGCATCCCAGGGGATGACCGAGCCGGATGCCCAGTTATCTCTGCTAGGGATTACAGAATAATCCCAACACCGGTCAGTATGGGACATAGTCAATATCACCTAGGACTTGTGGCTTCTCAGATAGAATCGAGAAGTGCCCTAATGGGGATAATTCGCTACTGTGACTGGGCATTAAGTCTCACCGCTACAAGCTTAGCATGTTGCCTGGCAAATACGCAGTAGAATTCAACTAAGCATGCCAAAAAGCGCCTTTGTAGGGGTGATACGCGACGCGCCTGTGATCTGAGATTCAGCTGACCTTATCCAGGAGCCTGATGTTTAAATTTTTATCGGAAGCAGTCCACCAAAAGACCGCTCTGTAGAGAAGATTAGGTTTAATAATCGTCAAGTACATCCAGCTAATAACGCTAGGCCTGGGATCCCATCTTGCACTAACTCTCCTCAGCAATAGGTGGCATAAGCCGCCTTACTAACTCTCTCAGCCAAGTTAGCCTTACAACTCAGCTTGCGGTTGAGGATACGCCAGGTATTTGACTGTTAGACTCAAATTAAGCTCGATTCCATCCGCACTGGGCCTTACAAGGGTTCACACCAGGTCCAAACTCCTAACACAAAGCAGATACTATGACTAACCCAAAGTTGAGCTTGCCGGTAGTGTCTGAGGGCAAATGCCAGACACTGCGATGGCGATATTGTCCCCATAAGCTACTACTCTATTACCTGAGGAATCAAGTCGTATGGGTCCAGTCTCCACCAGGTTTATATAGTAAATCCACTGCTCTATCAACACCCGGACAATTCCGGATAGAGAGAGAAAACTGTGAAAGTTCCTAGTCTCTCTCTCTCTCTCTCAAAAACATCCAAGAGTCTCCCTGCGAGGAGAAATTGTCATATTGATTGAGAAGGTAATGTACCTGTGATTCGAAAGGAGTATTCACTAAACTCATACCAATCCCTAACACTATGTAAATGTAATATATAATGTACATTGTAAACTACAATCTAATTACTTGCAATGTACACAACAACAATGTTGATGTGTTAAACCAATCTGTAAAAATATTTAAATGTTTTGATCGATGTTTCGAACAACAATGATTTATAACTTCAATTAATTTTATTAATCGAATTAATTGTCTCTGTTACAGTGGTGAGGTGTTAATAAAGTATAGAAATAAGGACGAATAGGGAACAATTGAAAAAACTAGCTATCAGTCGGGTGCGGGGTTCATGTCGCATTGTCTCAACATAAGTTTATTATATACTCTTATTATGGACTCCAAAAAAACTAATTAAAAAAACTACAATATGCTCATTTATATGAATTTAAGGACTAGAACTGAAAAAAAACAAACATAAACTAACAAATCTTGCTCTGTCCTATTGTGAACTCTAATAGTAGTATTCAATGTTAAAGTACACCTATATATTAATGCCATCCAGTTGTTGTTGAATGCAAAGCGTCAGTACCCTCACCATTCTTCGTTCTGTCGGCATAAATTTCCAGAACTCCATACCTAAAGATTAACATATCCTTATAATATTAGAGCAATAATGAAGACCATAACGTTTAAATTTAGCAGTTCATTCCCACACAATATATTTCATCAAATCTATCAGAAATTTTAATCATAATTGCTAATATTAACCTAAACATTCCACAAATTATTCTAAAATGATTAACTATTTTCATTATAATAATCTTTCAATGCAAAACTAATTTCATTGCGAAGAACAAATACAATAATAATAATAATAATAATAATAATAATAATAATAATAATAATAATAATAATAATAATAATAATAATAATAATAATAATAATAATAATAATAATAATAATAATAATAATAATAATAATAATAATAATAATAATAATAATAATAATAATAATAATAATAATAATAATAATAATAATAATAATAATAATAATAATAATAATAATAATAATAATAATAATAATAATAATAATAATAATAATAATAATAATAATAATAATAATAATAATAATAATAATAATAATAATAATAATAATAATAATAATAATAATAATAATAATAATAATAATAATAATAATAATAATAATAATAATAATAATAATAATAATAATAATAATAATAATAATAATAATAATAATAATAATAATAATAATAATAATAATAATAATAATAATAATAATAATAATAATAATAATAATAATAATAATAATAATAATAATAATAATAATAATAATAATAATAATAATAATAATAATAATAATAATAATAATAATAATAATAATAATAATAATAATAATAATAATAATAATAATAATAATAATAATAATAATAATAATAATAATAATAATAATAATAATAATAATAATAATAATAATAATAATAATAATAATAATAATAATAATAATAATAATAATAATAATAATAATAATAATAATAATAATAATAATAATAATAATAATAATAATAATAATAATAATAATAATAATAATAATAATAATAATAATAATAATAATAATAATAATAATAATAATAATAATAATAATAATAATAATAATAATAATAATAATAATAATAATAATAATAATAATAATAATAATAATAATAATAATAATAATAATAATAATAATAATAATAATAATAATAATAATAATAATAATAATAATAATAATAATAATAATAATAATAATAATAATAATAATAATAATAATAATAATAATAATAATAATAATAATAATAATAATAATAATAATAATAATAATAATAATAATAATAATAATAATAATAATAATAATAATAATAATAATAATAATAATAATAATAATAATAATAATAATAATAATAATAATAATAATAATAATAATAATAATAATAATAATAATAATAATAATAATAATAATAATAATAATAATAATAATAATAATAATAATAATAATAATAATAATAATAATAATAATAATAATAATAATAATAATAATAATAATAATAATAATAATAATAATAATAATAATAATAATAATAATAATAATAATAATAATAATAATAATAATAATAATAATAATAATAATAATAATAATAATAATAATAATAATAATAATAATAATAATAATAATAATAATAATAATAATAATAATAATAATAATAATAATAATAATAATAATAATAATAATAATAATAATAATAATAATAATAATAATAATAATAATAATAATAATAATAATAATAATAATAATAATAATAATAATAATAATAATAATAATAATAATAATAATAATAATAATAATAATAATAATAATAATAATAATAATAATAATAATAATAATAATAATAATAATAATAATAATAATAATAATAATAATAATAATAATAATAATAATAATAATAATAATAATAATAATAATAATAATAATAATAATAATAATAATAATAATAATAATAATAATAATAATAATAATAATAATAATAATAATAATAATAATAATAATAAACATAAACATAAACATAAACATAAACATAAACATAAACATAAACATAAACATAAACTTAAACATAAACATAAACATAAACATAAACACAAACATAAACATAAACACAAACATAAACATAAACATAAACATAAACATAAACATAAACTTAAACATAAACATAAACATAAACATAAACATAAACATAAACATAAACATAAACATAAACATAAACATAAACATAAACATAAACATAAAAAATTTTTAACAGAACTTAATGTAATATAATATGTACATTGTACACCAATCAAAGAGACCAATCAAACATTGAACTGCGAGAACATATATTTAGCACAGACCACACTCTTATATTCGTAAATGGCACTAATCAAAAGGGTTAATGTTGTAAATTAAGAAAGAAATAAATCAAAACAAAAGGTACAAAAGTGCCGAATTATCAAAACAGTTAAGATAAACTAAATTGACATTTATTAAGCTGACATGAAATGTAAAGGTGATATTAAAGAAGAATAAATTAAATTAAATTAAAATTTAGAAAAATTAAATTAAATAAATTTAAAAAATAAAATAGATTCAAGAAACTCAATTGGTGAAACAACCAATGAAAAACGGTATGAAAAACATATTTGGATGAATGTGAAGGTAATTTTTGCTCTTCTTGTTTTAATAAGACTGATAGCCTACTTGCCCATAATCTTTAAAACCGATTCTTGACCAGAAACGAAAATCACAACTACCAAATGAATGTTCACTAACCAAGGTGATGTCCAATTCCTCTCTCCTAATAGATGTAGAAAAGGTCGGTTGTGCACTATTTGAGATGCTACTATAGGAGAAGTTTTACGAAGATTGGATTTCCACATCCTCATTTGGCACTTCTGCAACGACAGTTTCGGTGCTACTAGGCTGTACTCGCGGGATCAGCTGTTCAGCTTGAGGTTGTTGAGGAGTTCGAGCATTAGTCGAGAGTAATATCTCCGAATCTATAATTGATCATGCGGTACTTTGATCAGGGAAACCTTCGCCACTATCGGTGGATAGGTCGGTATTGCTAAACATCAGAATCTGAAGCATTTCTTCGGGAGTAGAGGACTCGGCAAGAATACGAGCACTCGATCGGTGGAGTTAAGGGATTTGGTACAACGGGGTGGCATCAAGCTTAGCCCATGGCCAGAACTCTCCCATTTTCGCGATAGCAGTTTCGTAGAGCTCCATTGATCGGAGATCTAAATAGGCGTACTTTGATGTGTCTGCATCTCGGCAACTGAGTGAAGGGCCTAGGTTGGAGGATATAACCTTGAGAAAAGGACCTTTTTCATCAACTTCTAGTTTGCAGGAGTGATGGTGCCCTCAGAGTGGCTGTTTTCAACTACAGTCCAAGTTAATCCTTCTATAACAACCTCCTTAAAAGGTTTAGAAGGCTTCGCTTAAGGAGCAATATCTGCTCGCTTAGAGGACTGCAGTAATATAAGAATCTAAATTTAGTTCGTATGGAAGGGATTATCACACTTGCCAAATTCTGCATCATTTTTGATTGATGGTTTCTATAGTCTATGAAGTAATTCAGACCAAACTCAGAAACATACACTTTAACAGTTATCAAGAATACTGAAATCAATATTTAATTTTTTATGGGAGGTGTCATGCTCACTTATCCGATTTCGCCCGTGAAAACCGGAATTGAATTCATCGCATCAAAATCATTATATTCCATATAGTTTTACTTAAAGGCGATAAAATTTTTTGTTTTTTGTAGGCCAGTGTTATCAATCAGATCATCCTATTAAATACATGTGGTTGTATTCGTTTGAGCAGTATTACTAGCACATTTTTATATTACGAAATCTTTTAAAACTATTAGTAAGAAAGTTACTAGAAACATAAATTTGAGTTGACGGTTGCTTACTGTTATAGAAGGTTGTATAATTTAATATAACTTTTTAAATAACTGTCAAATAATTACATATATAAGCCGCGGCATCCGCCTGAATCAGTCTGTCATAATTCAACCCTTAAGTCTTTGATAGAGTTATTTGTGTATTAAATAAGTGTTGAGCAAATAGTTTAAGGACGAATAATATTTGCGTATCTAATTTAAATACACGCAATCTGGACAATAAAGACTATAATAATAAGCAGTTCGCCTCTATTTATTTTATTTTATTAGCAATTTAAAAGAATCCAAACGTTTTAAAAAGGTAAAACGTAACATTGGTGGCAGAAGTGGTATTGCGTATGTTATAAAATAAAAATGAAAGACTAAAAAGAAAAAATTAAATTCCATGAACTCAAGGTGGACCGGCTCAAGCGAGAGTTGAAAAATTAGAGCTGTTAACAAATGGTAATAAGACTAAATTACTAAAGCGGCTGCTGGAGGATTATTAGCGTGGCATTAACGCTGATATTTATGAATTTGATGATGAGGAAAAGCCTGCGATTAGTGCTCATGCAAGGAAAAACGGTGTGGACATTATTTTAGCGCTTGCCGCTATTATGGAAAAAATTAAAGTTGTGACTGTTGAAAAGAGAGAACCTTTCAAAACTGAAAACCATAAAATCTGGCAAAACTTTAATCGAAACTTACGGAAGCTATTACTGAGGTACTGGAGATTTCTATAGCAACAACCGAGAAGTTAGTAGAAATATATGAAACGGTAAGCAAGCGGGTAGATGGAGTGGAAACAACCAGTGCGAGTTGTATCATAAGGTTCCGTCAGAATAAAGACACTTTGCTTTGATGGTAGCATGTCATTGGCGGTGTTCAAATTACAGTTTGATATCGGGCTAATAGAAATAGTTGGGAGGGCGACGAGAAGGCTATGGAACTAATTTTAGCTTTACAGCAGTAGAAATTATAGAAACCAACTGCAGAAACAACTACAACGACTTAATGGTAGCGCTACAACGTAAATTTGATCATGGAGGCAAACGAGATCTATATCGTATGAAGTTAAGGTGCAGAGCGTAAAAGGCTAATGAATAGATTCAAGCCATTGCGATGGAATTTGAGATGTTATTGCAGCTTAACAACCCAGGGGGAACCCCTCGCTAGTGAATCATTTTAAGACCGAATCGTTTGCTAAGCTCGCGGTTGTTTTTCGCACTGGCGTAGGAGACCACCCGCACTATTTGAAGCTATAAATACACAAGGTACGCCATATGAAAGTCGTGGCAGAAAATAAGATATAGTTAACAAAATCTTGGAGGTATCAAAGCTGCTCCTAGCTGAGAAAAATGTAAAACTAAAATGATAAAACTGCGGAAAAAGCGGTGATTTCCAGAGAAATTGCAAACGCTAAAGGGTAAAATACCAACAATTATAACAAGAGCCCCCGTTAAACTAAAGCAAGCTAGCTCTAGGTGGTAAAAGCTAGCTCCCACAAGCGAGTGCCTACAATCTCCATATCAGTAAAAGAACAGCAGCCCTACAGCATACGAGTACAGTAATAACAGATAACACGTCTTCACTATAAATAGATACCGGAGTGACACAGTCTATCCTCGAACTGATATAGAGAACATGTAAAAGAATGGGTAACAGGATTAACAAAATATAGTGATATAGCTGCTAAAGGACATATCTGCGTTTTCGCCACGAAAAATAAAACTAGGGAAAGATTTAGTGGAACGTAAAATTAATACTGCAAAGCGAGTCCGATGAAACAGGCACCCAGAAGTATACCACTGGCGAAGCGTAATGAAGTTAAGGAGCTGGATGAAATGGAAAAGAGCGATCTAATCTAACCATTATCTGGTCCGTGGAGCTCACTTGTAGTCTTAATTTAAAATAAAGATAGCAGAAAAAGATTCTTCGTTGACTATAGGAAGCCGAACGATGTAACTAAAAGGATAAGCTACCGTCTATCAAGAATTGACGACAAGCTGGACACGCTAGCTAGAACTAGTGGTTCTCTATATTAGATCAACAAAGCAGGTATTAACAGGTGAAGATTGGAGACAAAGAAAAGGAGAAAACTGTATTCAGTGCAAGCTTCTTATGGAGCGACTGTTAAAGGGACAACATTGGAAGATTTGTATATATATATATATATATATATATATATATATATATATATATATATATATATATATATATATATATACCAGGCAAATCTTCCAATGTATATATATATACCCCTATATAGTTATGGGTAAAACATTCAATGAATATCTCAAGAATCTGGCGCATCGGATAAGAACACTCAGGGAAAAAAGCTGTAGAAAAGTACCGAAATTGATACCATTTTGTATCGAAATTGAGTTAAGTCCGTTTGTGCTTACTTCATTACCGGTTGGTATTAATATGTTAAGAACAACTCGGTATTGTTTTATTACCAACCATTCTTGTTTTGATAACAAACTGTTCTTATTTTGTTATCTATTATTCTTATTTTAATACCGCACGGTTCTTGTTTTATTATCGTAACCGTCTTACTTTGTTACCGATCGTTCTTATTCAGATAACGGACTGTTCTTGCTTTGATAACGTATGGTTCTTATTTCGTTACCAGTTGTTTTTATTTTTTTAACGCACAGTTTTTATTTTTATACACATTTTTTTATGTTGTGCATGTTTTATTAGAATTATTCAGAAATAATTAACTCATTAAGTCCCAACTACAATTTAAAAAACACCAATCTATATTTACATTATAATAATATTTAATTATATTAATATTTAAATTAAACTTAAAATAATTTTACACACATATGTGTATATCTAACTTATTATTTAATGACTTTGTAAGCAAATTTATATATACTTCATTTTAAAATATGATTTTGCATTATTTATTGGGTATAAGTGTAGTGGAAGACTCACAATTTCTGTAACCGGTTTTACATACAAGTTATTATGTAAATTATTATTATGATTCTTATGACTGAAAATGACTGTTAAAATTTCTTACATTAATACCATAACGCAACACATAAAGTGATTGAATTTGTATTAAAAAACTTGTAGTTTTAAGCAATTCAATTGATTCTATAATAGAAGCAAGGTAATAATTTTCTTTATAACGAGTACCATTAAAAATAACTTCCTTGAAAATTTCGCAGTTGTTAATATTTTATATTTAAAGAAACAATGTTAGAAAAATATTCCTTTTTAGGTTAATCAACAATTCTAGATGAACTATGGTTAAAAAGGGGTCTTAAAAATTTTCGTGTTTTAACAAAAAGTCGGAAAATTTAAGTCCAGTCTTAAGAGTTAAAGAGCAGCAAGGATTTATTCGTGATGAATATTATTAAAATATATATATATATATATATATATATATATATATATATATATATATATATATATATATATATATATATATACCAGGCAAATCTTCCAATGTATATATATATACCCCTATATAGTTATGGGTAAAACATTCAATGAATATCTCAAGAATCTGGCGCATCGGATAAGAACACTCAGGGAAAAAAGCTGTAGAAAAGTACCGAAATTGATACCATTTTGTATCGAAATTGAGTTAAGTCCGTTTGTGCTTACTTCATTACCGGTTGGTATTAATATGTTAAGAACAACTCGGTATTGTTTTATTACCAACCATTCTTGTTTTGATAACAAACTGTTCTTATTTTGTTATCTATTATTCTTATTTTAATACCGCACGGTTCTTGTTTTATTATCGTAACCGTCTTACTTTGTTACCGATCGTTCTTATTCAGATAACGGACTGTTCTTGCTTTGATAACGTATGGTTCTTATTTCGTTACCAGTTGTTTTTATTTTTTTAACGCACAGTTTTTATTTTTATACACATTTTTTTATGTTGTGCATGTTTTATTAGAATTATTCAGAAATAATTAACTCATTAAGTCCCAACTACAATTTAAAAAACACCAATCTATATTTACATTATAATAATATTTAATTATATTAATATTTAAATTAAACTTAAAATAATTTTACACACATATGTGTATATCTAACTTATTATTTAATGACTTTGTAAGCAAATTTATATATACTTCATTTTAAAATATGATTTTGCATTATTTATTGGGTATAAGTGTAGTGGAAGACTCACAATTTCTGTAACCGGTTTTACATACAAGTTATTATGTAAATTATTATTATGATTCTTATGACTGAAAATGACTGTTAAAATTTCTTACATTAATACCATAACGCAACACATAAAGTGATTGAATTTGTATTAAAAAACTTGTAGTTTTAAGCAATTCAATTGATTCTATAATAGAAGCAAGGTAATAATTTTCTTTATAACGAGTACCATTAAAAATAACTTCCTTGAAAATTTCGCAGTTGTTAATATTTTATATTTAAAGAAACAATGTTAGAAAAATATTCCTTTTTAGGTTAATCAACAATTCTAGATGAACTATGGTTAAAAAGGGGTCTTAAAAATTTTCGTGTTTTAACAAAAAGTCGGAAAATTTAAGTCCAGTCTTAAGAGTTAAAGAGCAGCAAGGATTTATTCGTGATGAATATTATTAAAATACATTTTAGCTTCTTTATGTTTAGCTTGAATCGCATACCCCAAGGATAACTAAGTGGACAGCATATTGTGATTGCAGTAGGATAGAAGAACTAACTTCTCCTGCAGTCATTTTTAAATGAAATGCTTTTCATCGAGAGTTGTCCAAAGATATAGATATATTTCCCACCTCAGTTTCACCATACGGAAATAAGGAGTTTCTACTATTAACTGTATTTAAAATTACAACTTTATGGTTTATTAATCCAAGAACTACATTACATATAACGTATGTACAAACGCCTTCATATAAATCGTGCATAATGTCAAAGCAAAAATTGTCTGTGACGTGAAAACTGGGAATGTTTTCAAAAACGCATATATTTTTAATTCCAGTTTCTTGAAAGTTATTTTATAATAAATCTTGCTTGTAATTTAATTTGTTTCTTAATTAATTTTTCCATTCAAATATATCAGTTTGAATTTGACCTCTATTTCTTTTGCAAACCCGACAGTACATTTTAGAATTAAAAGATTGAACAAAGCCTAGTATGCTATTTACAGCTAAGTTATATCCAATAACTAAACCTAAAATGAAATGAACAGTGTAAACTTCACTTCCAGTTACAATTTCTATCCCTTTTTCTAATTTTTTCAGTTCTTCCACTAAATGGATATAGTGTTTTTTCATTGCCATTTATTTCTAAATCATTAGATGATATGTAACCAACAACGAAAATATATTCTAATTTAGATAATAAATACTGTGACATTATTGTTAAAATAACATCCACGTATGAAAAATGTGACTATATAGCGGATTATTAATTTGAAAATCGTCAAAATAGAGGATATAAGGAATAATTTAGCTGTACTTGAACTGTTCTACCTTTTCTTTAAATAATTCGCAGGAAGCGAAATTACATAAGGTTCTTATCTAAATAAGTTTTTGTATTTTCCAATGTGTAATCTAAAAGATTTGGAATTTGGACTTGGGACCTAAAGTGGTATTGGCATTAATAAATACTTCAGATATCTCATTACAAATCATAAATGCTTTCGGATCTTGGTATAAATTTAGATCTTTTAAAATCTTAAAAATCTTAACCTGTATTCGGTTTTTATTTTCTGAAATGGATTTCGACAAAAATTTATTAACCACTTTAAATCTTCCTCGATTTCTAGGCAAAGTATTTTTTTGATATAAAGTTAATAACAAGCTTTAAGCTTTTTTAGCTATTTATGTTTTGTAAAGTGTTTTTCGTTTGGGTTGAAGTGTTATCTTTAAGGAGCTCTTCTTGGGTAAATAATTATTTTTCATATATAATATTAAGTATTTGTAAATATGAACATTCCAAACAATAACTAATATTTTTATTATTTTTATCATTTGTATGTACAATTTTTAAATGCTGTCGAAACGAATTATATGTTATGTATGTTTGGTTACAGTTATTTTGAAAACATTGAGGTTTAACAATCTGGTCGATAAAACATGATCAATTTTAAAATTAACAATTAAATTATTAGGAGTTGCAAATTTTTTTTTGGCATTTGAAACATATGTACCATGCTTTTGGTAGCTGTCACTGGATATTATTTAAAGAATATATAATAGAAGGAATGTTTGCTGACTTGAAATCAAATTCAGTATCAATTTCATAAAAAAAATTATGTATAAAAGCCACGGGGTGCTTATATTTTAAATTAAGAGTGTGAAATATTTTAAAACAGATGTCGATACATTCAATAAAAGAATTTAACTTAATCAATCGGTTGCTAATATATACATAAAAACCTTTAAGATCTGCATCGTTATATTGTCAACCTTCCAGAATAATATTTGCTTATGACTTCACTGATTCGCCTCTCATCATCATTAATATTTGCTAACCTCAAAACTAAGCTTTCCTGTGAATCAATTATATATATACAATTGATTCACAGAAAAAAACGATAAATATAAATATATATATATATATATATATATATATATATATATAAACGATAAATATAAATATATATATATATATATATATATATATATATATATATATATATATATATATATATTTTTATATTTATCGTTTTTTTCTGTGAATCAATTGTATATATATAATTGATTCATATATATATATATATATATATATATATATATATATATATTTTATATATATATATATCGTTTTTTTCTGGTTGGTAGGTGGGTGTCCTACCTACCATACCACAGCGGCACACGTGAATCAATTATTGTTACTTTTTTTTATTAATTTTACCTGCTTGGTTTTTAAATCGTGATGAACATAACAAAATCATATTTAATAATATGTGTACATAAAATCTTACAAATCTATAAGAAAGTTAAAAGAATATACAGTGTATATAACATATGGTATATGCATACAAATTTACAACTATGTATTTCTCTAAATATTTACCTACACTTGTCGACGTTGTGATTTTCAAAAGCAATTGCTTGCAATATTTATTATGAATGTTGTTGTCGTAAAATTACGAATTATTTCTTTTAACATATCCCACTTTGAAGACAGCAAATGGCTTTGGTTTGGGTGAAATATTTCGAAGTCAATATTTATCTAAAAATGTTGGGCATGAACAAGAATGTATGTACATATGTATTTATAAATATATGTACAATAATAAATATTTACCAAATCCGGTGCTCTAGAGTCAAACAATTTCTACTAAGCTTGTAGAAATTCAAGATTTCTACTTTTTAAGGTCTCTTTGACGAAGGGGGAATGTCTTTTTCCATTTATCGCATACTTCATTCCAGTCTGCAAAATCACTGTTATGTGAGGTCTTCAAATCAATCGAAATTGATTCATCACACTATACCGCTTCAATTTTAGACGAATGGCTTGTTGTGGGACTGTCTCCTTCAGTGGACATTAAGTCTTCTTCTTTTCGAACATACATTTTAATATCTAAAAAAGAATTTCCCCACCCTTATTTTTTTACTTTTTTTGGGATAAAGCAATAATCCTAAGATATCAAACATAAAATTAGTTAAAATCTTCTTAAAGTTTAACTGACTCACCTTCATATTATTTTAAAATGGAAATACCGAACAAATTTCCTCTGTTAAACGGTAAAATACTTGCGTATATAGCTTGTTTTGTTCTCGGAAATGTCTTCAATAATTATACTAATTATGTAACTTCTTTGATCACACTTTAATTTCTGATTTTGATTGGCATATTCAATAATAGCCCTTCATTTTCTTGATTGGATTAACAATAGCTTCAAATTAAATATTGTTAAAATTTGTGCTGGACTGGAGAGATGAAAAAAAGTATCAATACAATGAGTTTCGATTTTGTTAGTTTAATTTATCATTTAAAGTATCTTCAACTCGTCTGAAACGAAATTTTGACGTTTTGCTTTGTATTCGCGATTTATGGTACTTAAAAGAAATAAGGTAGTTCTATCCTGCTGAACTGGAGTGAATGTATAAAAGTAGTTTTCCTATTTGCGTACATACGTATACATATACATATATTTATTACACTCAAAACAAATTGTTGTTCTCATTTTGGCTTACCTTTTTTTGAATTCTAATGTTAATGGGACAAGTTGGAAACATTGTGCTATTATCATTTTGGATGATTCTGATAGAGTCTCATCATCAATTTCCAACTAAAAAGAAAGGAAGAGATTAAATTTATAAAAAAATATACAACAATAAGATATTACTCCGGCTTTTTTCCACAGCAATAATATTAAATTCTGCTCGGAGCCCAAGTGGAGGAATAGCTTCTTTTAAGTCCTCATTTTGTAAATAGTGCAAACTTATAGAAGTAACGTTGGCAGCTTAAAAGTGAAAATTTTTTCAATAAATCAAATTATTTTCCACAAAGCTTTCAAAAGTAACAACCAATATGTCAGTTTTATTGAAGTTGTCAGATACCTATCTGCTTTTAATCGGATACCATTTCCTTCATTATTTGATAAAGGGTAATTCTTAATGTAGTGGTTATAGCGCACGCATAAAAACACAAACGACCAAACTTCGAGCCCCAGCAGAGGACATGACAAAGAAAAAATTTAATTGTGGTTTCGAATGTTTAATAATAAAAAAAGGCTTCAACCCACTGACCCTTCTCGCATACCTCTGGCGATGATGACAAACATCAGACGAATGATCAGGAAAAACAAGCCACCTACTGGGAAAAAATTACAATACTAAAGTGAAGATCACCACCAATTAGTAAGGATCTTCACCACTACTAAAAAGAAAAAAAATCGTATGGAGGAAGCTACAGCGGATTAATCATCTACTTAGCTTGAAATATAGAATTAATTAAAGAAACTGAAACAAAGCAATATATGCTTTGTGGAAAGCCAATATGCTCCATAGAGGAGTGACGGAGAGAAAAAAATTCTTAATGTAAAACAGAACGTTCCTAATTTATTAACTTATGGTATTTTTGTACAACTTTTTCAAGATTTTATTACGAATTGTTCTTGATTTTTTTTGTGGTATTTCGTTGCCGTTTGTTCTAATTCTTATTACGCATTAAGCTCAATTTGATACCGAAAGTTAACAAAATATTGTTCAGGATTAGTTTTCATTTTATACCAGCGATTAACAATTTTAGAACGCCTTTTTTTTTCCTTTGTGTAAGCATTAAACTCCTATACAAACTAAATTAAAACAATTAAAGTTCCAAAAAGGGAAAGATTGGATAAACGCGTATTGCACAAATTCTGGAAGAAACTAAGGCTATCTTAAATGTTTTAACATGGACCTGAGGGTATAAATTAGGGAATAAGAGTAACAAATGTTAACTAAGATAATAGTTGAGATATATCTATATTAGGGCGAGTCGATTTGTAGGGACGCAATAAAATCGCCCAAGTGACAAGGAAAATCGTATTCTATGGATCAAAATAAGAAATTTTTCCCAAGGAACCTCTAAAATAAATTCTGATGTTTCTTATTTTGACCCAAAGGTCAAATTTTGAAAAATCACACTTTGACCCATTTAGAGTGCAACGATTGAATCTAAATGTGTGACCGACCACCACATTCAGGCAAAAAGGAAGTTGGAAAACCTAATGTAGTTATATTGTGTTGTGATTTTTTCAGTATTTCAAAAGACTCAGCATCAATATAAAGAAGTGAAGTGCAAAAAAAAAAACAATAAAGAAAAAGAAAGAATTTTAAAAGAAGAAAGTTTAAAAAAAGTTAAAAAAAATTAAAAACATTTTTAAACATTCCAATACATTTAAAATATATACTGTGCTGTGCTGGTGTTTTAAATATTTTTCCAAGACGAGTGCCAACTAAAAAATTCTTGATTGTTGTCGTTGGTTTAAGCTACATTTAATTTTAAGTATCGTTTTTTTTCAGCGAAATCAATCCACCATCGTCTAAACCTCAAGATGAAACAACAACAACATCAACAACTATCGAAAACCCAATAAGTCATATAACCAAGCATGATGTTACTCTTTTTGATGTGTGTTCTGATTTGACTGATCTTAGTTTACCAACTGAGCTGGATATCTTGAGATATTATTTTTACTTGAGCGAACGTGCTAAAAAGAACAAAAAAATTTTCCATAAATCATTCACTACTCAAGTAGCAAATAAGTTGATTGGAATTTTAGAAAAACTTGGTATGGAAATAATGCCGAAAAAAGTGTATTGATTAAATTGAATAGATCGCTCAACAAAGATCAAGCCGAAGACAAGCAAAGATACTATAACCCATTTCCAGAGCTTGTAAATCACTGCATACAATTTTTTACATCGAAAAATGTAAATGCGATTTGAAAGCATCTGCATGTACATGCGGATTGGTTTCAGAACCCTTCAAAGTCTTTATGCACGATCAACATAATTAGAGAAGACTAACAGTCGATGCATTTGTGATGGAAAATGAAGAGCAAGAAGCAACGGTTTTTTTTATCAATGCCAACAATGCATTTCGATGATTCTACATACGTACCGCCATCGGTTGAAAAAGATATGAATAGAAACAATGGTTCACAATACACAGGAAGATACGATTTTTTTAACTTTGCCTTGATGTTTGACAGATTTGGTAGCCATCAGCATTGGGAACCGCTCTTTTCCAAGATTTAGAAATGAAAGATCGACATTGCAGACCTCTCATCATGGATAAATCGAAAATTCGAAGAGAAAATGACAAATGCAGACTAGAAGTGTTTCGCAAACGGTTAGACGATATCAATTTGTTAGCGTTTTCATTCGATGGTAGAAAAGATGATACTGTAACGAGAGATAATATTGATGGTAAGTATCATACTAGGATGGTAAAAGAACCGCATCTTGTTATTTTGACAGAACCAAGTTCCCAATTGATTGGTTACGTAAGACTGGAACATGAAACGGCTGAATACAAAACACCAAATTAAATGATTTTTTCGATGGTAGAAAAGATGATACTGTAACGAGAGATAATATTGATGGTAAGTATCATACTAGGATGGTAAAAGAACCGCATTTTGTTATTTTGACAGAACCAAGTTCCCAATTGATTGGTTATGTAAGACTGGAACATGAAACGGCTGAATACAAACAACCAAATTAAATGATTTTTTCAACGATAAAAATATATCACTGAATGCATTAATTGGTATATGCACTGATAGTGAGTCAATAAACATTGGGCCACAGGGTGGAATTATACGACGATTTGAATCGCTGTTAAAAAGACCATTGCATTGGTTCGTTTCCCTTCTACACTTCAACGAACATCCGTTTAGGCATTTGTTTCAAGCTTTGGATAAATCAACCAACAATGAACCAAGATCGGCAATCGGAAAACTGAGCAATCAAATTGAAACTTGTGAAATTCTTCCGGTAAGGCTATCACTGATTTATTATAACTGTCAACCGTTTTTAATTATTTGACTACTTAATTTTACTATTTTCAGGTGATTGACGGCTTTTAAAAAATTGGGTTGAAAAATATACCCCTGCTCCAGAAAAAATTCAATTTTTTACCAATTCGAAGTACTTAACGACATTGCCCATGCAATTTATAGCGACGTTGTTTCGGTGGATCTGGGTGACATCAAACCAGGGAAAATTGTACATTCTCGCTGGCTCACCAAGGCCGCTAGATTATTACGATCATATGTGACAACGGAAAAATCATCCGAAAATTTACTGATTCTGGTTGAATTTATAATTAATTTTTATGTGTCAATGTACTTCAATATCAATTATTACAGCTCTATCGTGTACAGTAGTGTATTATTTTTCAAGTTCTTTAGTTGGTCACAGTTTCTACACCTCCTTTAGGCAGTATTGTCAATCAAGTAATTAAAGATAATTCATATTATGCGCATTCGGAAAATATCTTGATATCAATGTGGTTTGATGATAGCAAAGAAAAGTGAGATTGTGCTAGAAAGAAAATTCTACGCTATCGAACCGATGTTGAAGACACAACGGAACTTAGAGTTTATAAAAAACCAGATATAAACTTTCATTGCACAAATTACACGGAGATGATCAATTTGAATGATATAAATAACGTATTTGAACCACCATTCACGCAAAGCTTTCCTTACGATACATTGAAAGAATCCACCGTTTAATGATTTAAACATTCCGTCACATATACAAGGAACGGAACGACATGTTAAATTGCTAGCTAGCACTTCCAAACGAGTTATACCAGAAAATTTTGACGCTGAGACTTGAGAGAAAAAAAGATTTCAAACAATATTTTTTTTTTTAGTTTTTTTCTATATTAAGTTGTATTAAAAAAATAAATAAATTCCAAAACAAAAAAAAAAACAGCCATTTTGCTGATTGTTTCATGTAATAAATGTAAATAAATTCGGAAACAAAAAAACAGCCATTTTGCTGATTGTTTCATGTATAGTGCTAAAAATGGTGATTTTTTGTCGGTCATATGTTTAGACTCGATTGGAGCACTTTAAATATGTCAAAGTGGGATTTTTAAAATTGTCCTTTGAGTCAAAATAAGGAATATCAGAATTAATTTTAGAGGTATGGTTCCTTTGACAAAGTTTCTTATTTTGATCCATGGCATACAAGTTTCTTTGTCACTTTTCTATATTAATTAAACACGTGAAATGTTATATTATGTACGAGGGCGTATTGATATTGAAGCTACCTAAGTAGGAAAAAAACATTTTTTTTTTCATAAACCATCATTTCTCAACATAGTCTCCTTTTAGCTCAGTACACTTAGTAAGACGATTTTCCAACTTTTTTATACCATCTGAATAATACGATTTTGGGAACTCCTCAAAATACGCATTAGTTTCGGTAATCACTTCTTCGTTTGAGATTTCCTGCGAGCCATTTTTTCAAGTTTGGAAACAGGAAAAAGTCACTAGGGGCTAAATCTGGACTATAAGGTGATTGATCAACCAATTCCAAGTGGATTTCTCGTAGTTTTAGCATCGTATCTAATGCTGTGTGAACCGGTGCGTTGTCTTGAAGAAAGAGCAGTTTTTTCTTGTTTAAATGTGGTCGTTTTTCCTTGATTGCATCAATCAATTAATCCAATAATGCACGATAATACTCTCCTGTGATTGTGGGTCCCTTTTCAAGATAATCAATGAGCAATATTCCGTGTGCATCCCAAAATACAGTGGCCATAACCTTGCCAGCCGATTTCGCTGTCTTCGTCTTCTTCGGAGCACTTGCACCCATTGCTTCGATTGATTTTTGGTTTCAGGTGTGTAGTGGTGGACCCACGTTTCATCAACAGTTATTAATCTACGCCAAAAATCAGCAGGATTATGCTTTATCATGTCCAAACACCGCTGTGAAGTGATCCGTCGATCCGTCGTTTTTGTTCAACACTGAGCAAACGCGACACCCATCTTGCCGATAGCTTTTTCATATGCAAATGTTCATGCAAAATGTTGAACACACGTTCATATGATATGTTTACCATCTCAGCAATCTCACGTATTTTGACCCGGCCTCTTTTGGCCTTCCTGTTGATGGTATTGTTGCAGCTCTTGTTCGGCCCCGTTTAAATTCAGCAATCCAATATTTTACCATATAATCTGACGGAGCAGATTCGCCGTAATGTTTATCAAGCTTTTCTTTTGTCTTTCAAATAATAGTGTTTAACCACTACACGAAATGCTTACTTCAAACGACTACAACAATAAACTAATCGATGAATTTGGCTAAAATTTTAACAGCTGACGTTTGACAGATCGTAATTTCTAAGAAAGAAAAAGTTTTTGTGTTTGTTCTGCCATCTAGCGCTAGGTAGCTTCAATGTCAATCCGCCCTCGTACATGTATTAAAACTTCCAATAAATAAGTACTGCGTCAAAAATATATAACTTATATATTGTATTTTTTTTAATGTTGCACGTGCTAAAAAATGTTATTCTCGAGAAAACGGAGTTTTGTTACCAAAACATGTTACTGGTTAAAGCGACACCTAATTTCGTGTGGTTTTCAGAAGGCGCGGGATTTCAGAATTTTTATGTTGTATTTTTTTTTCGTGTGGGTCATACCAAATATGAATTGGAGCATACTGCTCTTCGTACAACTCCAATTTTGGATTCCATACGTCCACAATAATTTCATGATTTATTCATATATCACAAGCTCGTTATGAATTGGAAGAATTGACGTTTTTCCAATTAGCCATTTGTATTCTCTGCACATGTGCAATGATGCCATTTGGCATCAAGAGTCAATCGAGGTATTCGTAAAAACTCTTCGTTGTTTGCAACCTGGAATGCATTTGTATCTTTTATTTGTGATTTTCACAACACAATTTTCGTTTATAGGTACACCATGAGTATATAATAAAAATGTATAAGATGAGCCCTTATATGCTTCTTTTAGAATATTGTAATCCCAATCTGTTGGAATTAGAATTTGACCTCAACGATACGTGACATTTGTCAAGCAGTGATGGGTTGTTTGTATGTTGAATGTTATAGGGGTAATTTTACTCTTTTTTTGGTACTTACATTTTTTGGTAAATACATAAACTATTATTATTATTATTATTATTATTATTATTATTATTATTATTATTATTATTATTATTATTATTATTATTATTATTATTATTATTATTATTATTATTATTATTACTATTATTATTATTATTATTATTATTATTATTATTATTATTATTATTATTATTATTATTATTATTATTATTATTATTATTATTATTATTATTATTATTATTATTATTATTATTATTATTATTATTATTATTATTATTATTATTATTATTATTATTATTATTATTATTATTATTATTATTATTATTATTATTATTATTATTATTATTATTATTATTATTATTATTATTATTATTATTATTATTATTATTATTATTATTATTATTATTATTATTATTATTATTATTATTATTATTATTATTATTATTATTATTATTATTATTATTATTATTATTATTATTATTATTATTATTATTATTATTATTATTATTATTATTATTATTATTATTATTATTATTATTATTATTATTATTATTATTATTATTATTATTATTATTATTATTATTATTATTATTATTATTATTATTATTATTATTATTATTATTATTATTATTATTATTATTATTATTATTATTATTATTATTATTATTATTATTATTATTATTATTATTATTATTATTATTATTATTATTATTATTATTATTATTATTATTATTATTATTATTATTATTATTATTATTATTATTATTATTATTATTATTATTATTATTATTATTATTATTATTATTATTATTATTATTATTATTATTATTATTATTATTATTATTATTATTATTATTATTATTATTATTATTATTATTATTATTATTATTATTATTATTATTATTATTATTATTATTATTATTATTATTATTATTATTATTATTATTATTATTATTATTATTATTATTATTATTATTATTATTATTATTATTATTATTATTATTATTATTATTATTATTATTATTATTATTATTATTATTATTATTATTATTATTATTATTATTATTATTATTATTATTATTATTATTATTATTATTATTATTATTATTATTATTATTATTATTATTATTATTATTATTATTATTATTATTATTATTATTATTATTATTATTATTATTATTATTATTATTATTATTATTATTATTATTATTATTATTATTATTATTATTATTATTATTATTATTATTATTATTATTATTATTATTATTATTATTATTATTATTATTATTATTATTATTATTATTATTATTATTATTATTATTATTATTATTATTATTATTATTATTATTATTATTATTATTATTATTATTATTATTATTATTATTATTATTATTATTATTATTATTATTATTATTATTATTATTATTATTATTATTATTATTATTATTATTATTATTATTATTATTATTATTATTATTATTATTATTATTATTATTATTATTATTATTATTATTATTATTATTATTATTATTATTATTATTATTATTATTATTATTATTATTATTATTATTATTATTATTATTATTATTATTATTATTATTATTATTATTATTATTATTATTATTATTATTATTATTATTATTATTATTATTATTATTATTATTATTATTATTATTATTATTATTATTATTATTATTATTATTATTATTATTATTATTATTATTATTATTATTATTATTATTATTATTATTATTATTATTATTATTATTATTATTATTATTATTATTATTATTATTATTATTATTATTATTATTATTATTATTATTATTATTATTATTATTATTATTATTATTATTATTATTATTATTATTATTATTATTATTATTATTATTATTATTATTATTATTATTATTATTATTATTATTATTATTATTATTATTATTATTATTATTATTATTATTATTATTATTATTATTATTATTATTATTATTATTATTATTATTATTATTATTATTATTATTATTATTATTATTATTATTATTATTATTATTATTATTATTATTATTATTATTATTATTATTATTATTATTATTATTATTATTATTATTATTATTATTATTATTATTATTATTATTATTATTATTATTATTATTATTATTATTATTATTATTATTATTATTATTATTATTATTATTATTATTATTATTATTATTATTATTATTATTATTATTATTATTATTATTATTATTATTATTATTATTATTATTATTATTATTATTATTATTATTATTATTATTATTATTATTATTATTATTATTATTATTATTATTATTATTATTATTATTATTATTATTATTATTATTATTATTATTATTATTATTATTATTATTATTATTATTATTATTATTATTATTATTATTATTATTATTATTATTATTATTATTATTATTATTATTATTATTATTATTATTATTATTATTATTATTATTATTATTATTATTATTATTATTATTATTATTATTATTATTATTATTATTATTATTATTATTATTATTATTATTATTATTATTATTATTATTATTATTATTATTATTATTATTATTATTATTATTATTATTATTATTATTATTATTATTATTATTATTATTATTATTATTATTATTATTATTATTATTATTATTATTATTATTATTATTATTATTATTATTATTATTATTATTATTATTATTATTATTATTATTATTATTATTATTATTATTATTATTATTATTATTATTATTATTATTATTATTATTATTATTATTATTATTATTATTATTATTATTATTATTATTATTATTATTATTATTATTATTATTATTATTATTATTATTATTATTATTATTATTATTATTATTATTATTATTATTATTATTATTATTATTATTATTATTATTATTATTATTATTATTATTATTATTATTATTATTATTATTATTATTATTATTATTATTATTATTATTATTATTATTATTATTATTATTATTATTATTATTATTATTATTATTATTATTATTATTATTATTATTATTATTATTATTAT
This sequence comes from Wohlfahrtia magnifica, assembly GCA_023159175.1. Lineage (NCBI taxonomy): Eukaryota > Metazoa > Arthropoda > Insecta > Diptera > Sarcophagidae > Wohlfahrtia > Wohlfahrtia magnifica. The sequence goes on along the minus strand of JAKWBJ010000165.1, from coordinate 828,168 downwards.
TATTATTATTATTATTATTATTATTATTATTATTATTATTATTATTATTATTATTATTATTATTATTATTATTATTATTATTATTATTATTATTATTATTATTATTATTATTATTATTATTATTATTATTATTATTATTATTATTATTATTATTATTATTATTATTATTATTATTATTATTATTATTATTATTATTATTATTATTATTATTATTATTATTATTATTATTATTATTATTATTATTATTATTATTATTATTATTATTATTATTATTATTATTATTATTATTATTATTATTATTATTATTATTATTATTATTATTATTATTATTATTATTATTATTATTATTATTATTATTATTATTATTATTATTATTATTATTATTATTATTATTATTATTATTATTATTATTATTATTATTATTATTATTATTATTATTATTATTATTATTATTATTATTATTATTATTATTATTATTATTATTATTATTATTATTATTATTATTATTATTATTATTATTATTATTATTATTATTATTATTATTATTATTATTATTATTATTATTATTATTATTATTATTATTATTATTATTATTATTATTATTATTATTATTATTATTATTATTATTATTATTATTATTATTATTATTATTATTATTATTATTATTATTATAATTATTATTATTATTATTATTATTATTATTATAATTATTATTATTATTATTATTATTATTATTATTATTATTATTATTATTATTATTATTATTATTATTACTATTATTATTATTATGTTTTTTCATTTCTTTGTCATTCGCATGTGTTTCTTTGTAGCAAAAGATATAAGTTAGTATGAATCATATATTATCCATGTATATAATACGCTTATGCTAAGGCTTGCAAAATAATTGTACGTATAAGCGTAGATAATATAAGTAACAATACACATAATAGATAATATAAATAACAAAAGGATTGTATATATCCAGTAATTTATGCATATATGTGAAAAACCAGATTTATAATATAATTATATATCAAAGTTATTCTATTATTCTGGTTTTTCGATCTCTATTTATCAAATATTAATAACTATTCAAGTCTTAGATATTTTAGATAACAATTTCTTTACTTTTTATCGATATTTTGCTATTTCTTTGTGTAGCTTCGGCAGAAAATATGTAATTAATTATATTTATTTGTAAAAAATTACATATAGATGTATATAGTTATTGATATAAAAATAAAATAATTTTTATTTAAAAACCGTTAAGCATCAGATGTGATTAAAATTTATATACGAAAGCTTTAAGTAATGTCTCGGTACCATTTAAATAATTTCTGTACTTTTTTGATACAGTTTCAAATAATGTGCCATCAATGTTTTGCACAGCTGTTATTATTATTATTTTGTTTAATATACACGTGTTTGTGTTTGATGTATGTATGCATACCTAAATATTTTTTTTCTTCTTTATGTCAAAAGCACATGACACGTTTTTAAGTGTTCTCTACGTTGCAAAACGTTTACATTTACATTTACGATTTCTACTTTTAGCTAATGAGGCCTTTACAGTGCTTGAACAGAAGACAAACAGCACAGTTTCAAGCCTTAGGAAAGTTAAACAATTTTTTTTTCCATTTTTTAAAATTATGTTATGATAGATCTTATGTTATTTTTGTTGGCAAAAGCGATAGAAACTTTTAATAGTTTTTGAACCTTTGCCAGTGGCTTCTAAGCCTGCTTCAGTCAAAATTGTTATCTTACTTGAAAAAAAAACTTGCTCTTCATTCTGCCGACCACCTATTTTTATTCTTGATCAGCGTATATCTAATAAAAAACTTTTACTAAAATTATAAAAAATATTTTTTCTTTGTATGTCACCCACCTTGTGCTACAGCTTGAAATCTTTTATTGGTGGACCTTAGGCTTAGTCAAAATTGTTATCTTACTTGAAAGAAAAAACTTGCTCTTCATTCTGCCGACCACCTATTTTTATTCTTGATCAGCGTATATCTAATAAAAAGTTTTTACTAAAATTATAAAAAATATTTCTTCTTTGTATGTCACCCACCTTGTGCTAGGCTTAGGTTCTTGGGAACTATTTGGCATTAAATTATTTGCTGTCTATTTACTTCGTATACTTCTTTGCTTACGACGACTAAAAACTCGCAAGCTTACGTTCGAATTCTAAATAGTCAAAAACTCGTCCGTTCTTTCGTTGTAAAATAAATATTTGTAAACCTTTTACAACATTTACACCATAATTCTATTCGTTTCGTATAGAGTAACATCGTTGGAATATCTTACGATATCAAAATATTTTTCGATTCGAATTAAGCCCCTTTTTTATAATACAAGTGAATAAAATTTTTTTGTCAATTTGAATAGAAAAATTTGGCTTTGGTTTTTACAAAACACATTAAGTGAAAACGTAAAACTTTTGGTTTTGTATTACAAAAATTTCAAAAACAGACGATCAGAAAGAAGTGGTTGTGTAGGTTTTAAAAAAAAATTTTGTTAATTTTTTTTGTCATATTTTAATATTATAAATTTAAATAATATACACATAATATACAAATGAAACAGATGTTTTTAATTATAAAAAACACTGATGTGAGGTCTTTTAAAGCCAGTTTATTAGATCACGTCCGTCTACCCTACTTCTTTCCGTCCTTCTACATCATACTTCTGTCCGTCCGTCTACTCTTGTAATTCTTTAACTAGTAACCAACAAGATAATTTAACTTGCCTCAAAATCTTCCAAAAAAATCATTTCATTTGATTGAAAACCTAAGCAGTAGTATTCTCAGTTGTAGTAGATACATATAGTATGTAAAATCCATATTCTTACACATTTTTGAAAAGCATAATTTCTTTAATAAAATGTAAATAATTATAAATTATCTTTTTATACGATTTTTAATAGAGGTTGAATTCTTAAAACATATTAAAAATGCTTTTTAGTTCTAACTTTCATAGTAAATAATGAACTTCGAATTTCAAATTAAAAATATCGCGTTTATTTTTTGCGAGTAAAAATGTATTAAATTTATTAAATTTTTATAATAAAAAGTGTTTAAAACCACATTTTTATTAAGTTTTTGATGGTGTTTGCAATGTTTGCTCAAAAATTTAAAAAGTATGAGGGGCACCAGCCCTATATTAAGGTGCTAAAAACTGATGGGCCTACAACAAGTAACAACATATTTCAATTAGTTTCTGATGACATGGAAGAAGAAACAGTTGCTATTAAGGAGACAATTTCTCCTATTATTATGGATTCTGCACTTAGATTTTCTAACGTTATTGGTTTGATTGGCGAACAATATAATGTTAAAAATATGTCTATTGAAACTCAAATAATTTCCAAATCGCTTACTTTATACAAATTTGCGCTACATGTTCTGAAGGAAAGACAATGCCAGTTCTATACACATGAGGTGAAAGACGCTAAAACCTTCAAATTAGTTTTATTTTGTCTACCACGATTTAATATTAAAATTATTTACGACGAATTTGTCTGCTCGCACAATATAAGCCCGGTAAGCGTAAAGGAATTGGTGACTAAAACATCCAATCTAGACGACGCAATGTATCTTGTCGAGTGAGATCGTCAACAGGTTTCTAAGAGGGAGGTTTTGAAAATACTTTTGTAATGTATCTGTGGATTGGAGAACCCCATTAAACGGCAAAACGGGTCCTACACAATGCACCAAATGTACGTATTTGGCTAACCGACCAAAAAAGTAATAGTTCTTTTTTTAACGCTGAGGAACACAATTTTCCGTAACTACCAAAACGTGAACCTATAAGTAACGTAAGTAAATTCCATACCTTTGGTAATTTGTATTCAGACGAAGCACGGAGCAATTGCTAGGATATTAACAACAAAGATGATATTTCCAATAAAAAGCTCATGGAAATATTTTACAATTCAACCATTATACTTATTACCCTGTGTATCATACTCGCTTTGGTCAAAATACCAATCAAGTCCAGCCGTTTATAGTGGACATTCTCTTGTCAAACTTTAGTCTTTATTTTACGGACCTTAGGATCCACCCAAATGTTCTGCAGTCGGACCATGTTCCAGTAACTTGTGTAATTTCTGGACAAATTCAATATATGACACATTCAGTTCCCTTTTATCTTCGTGCCGACTGGCCAGCGATCAGAATCTGGGTGGAGAAAGAGATCAGGTATGGAACCATGGACCAACTTTCCTTTGTTTCGGATGATCTTGATTTTTGTTTTGGTAAGTTGACATCTATAGTTAGGGAAGCTTTTATGAAGCTACCTATAGGTCGCAAGATTGCTTGGCAGAGAGAAGTTTCTAATATAAGCAGGATGTTAATAGGTTGATTCCTAGCACTAATTGATGTGATATATTAGTGCTAGGAATCAATTCGAGTCTATCCTGGGGCAAATAAATAAACTGATTGATATCCATCTAGATAGGGATCGAAATAATTCATGGTCAAACTTTATTGGAAAGTTGTCTCCGGGCTCTAAACAATTTTGGAAACTAGCGAGGGCCCTTAAGGGCAGCAGGGCATCATTTACCGATCGTTATGCAAATGGTGAGGTTTTAAAGACAGGTACTGAGAGAGCAAATGCGGTGGCGAACGTATTTGCTATTTCGCATCCCATCACATTGAACAATTTTTCGCCCAAGGCCGCGGTTGTCCCAAACTTATTTTAGATCTGAGTGATAGTTTTCCTGACAGATCTAGTATTGAATTCATCGATTTAGCTGAGGTTAAATCATTAGTGATGTTGCTGAAAAACAATAAAGCCCGAGGCTTTGATGGTATTAATAGCATTATTCTTAATAATATGCCTGATCACTTTTTTGAGACTTTGAGTAGACTCTTAAATTCTTGTTTAGTGGTAGGTTACATTCCCATGATTTTTAAGAAAGCTAAAGAAATTTCAATTTGTTAGCCGGTGAAGGATCCTAAATTGCTCTCCAGCTATAGGCCCATTACCATTATGAGTCTATTGGGCAAGGTGTATGAAAAGATAATCAGTAGAATTTCAGACCTTTCTAATTGGAATAATATCATTAGTCCACAACAGTTCGAATTTCGCAAGGAGCATTCTACCGTACATCAATTAAAAAGGGTCTTTAACTTTCTCAAGTGTAATAAAATAAATCGTAAGTGTACTGGAGTTATTTTTCTCGATATCAAAAAACCTTCGATACCATTTGGCACGACGGTCTGATCTTTAAACTTAATGCCTTTAATTTTCCAATATATCTGCAGAAAATGTTAAAGTTTTTTGGATCAACGCTTATTTGTTGTGTCTATCGGTAACATGCTATCTAGTGCTGCGGGTCTGCCGCAAGGTATTATCACCGACTCTATACTCTCTAGATCTCTGAAACGCATCTCTACCGGAAATTTTTATTCTAATGAATTGCTGGTCCCACTAAGGGATTATGTTAAATATCTGGGAGTTAGTTTAGATAAAAACATATCTTTTATATATATATATATATATATATATATATATATATATATATATTTTGTGAGAAGGCAGTAAGGCACGGTCGTGCACTTTATCCCTTACTCAACAGGAGATCTGAACTTAATTGTAGGAATAAAATCCTTTTGTAAGAGATGCGTATCCAGCCTATTATGGCCAATACGTACCAGGTTTGGTTTTTCAAAGCTTCTAAGACTAATAGAAGGAAATTGTAGATTATCAAGAGTAAAAATTTGAAGATAATATACCATAATTGCCGAAGCCCCAGATTTGCTTTACAGTAACTTTAACCACGTAATGATTGATTCATTCGCAAAGAAACTGACTCTGTCATTGAATGAAAAGTGCAGAACGTCTACATATGATAAAATAAATTTTCTAAATGCTTACTGTTATAATCTACATGAAAACGCTTTTTCCAAAGTATCAATATGGCAACAAACTATCATTTTTAGATTCTCATCTTTACACTTGATATATACACAATTTTTACTTCGCTTGTATTTCTATAACACGGTTCAATACCAATTTAAATTATATATTGATGAATTGTAAATAATTAAAATAATAAAATATATTTGTAAATAATTGAAAAGCGTATCATTATTCCATCAAGATTACAACAGTTTGGCGACGAGCGTAAAATTCGTTCAATTATTCTTTTTTTTTTTGTAGAAGTAACAATATATATATTTTTTTCTTGTAAAATCAAGTGCACGCTCACAAGGTAACCAAATGGATGCCCAACAGTTCGCCATGTTCATGAAAGTGCAACAGGACTTAGTGTCCTGGCAGTGCAATGCCAACATTATAAACACGGCGTTAGTTCCTAATTTCGAACCCATTGATCCGGCCAAAGAGACGTACCGTAATAACATACAACGGTTCAAAAATTACGTGAATGTGAAAGGCGTTGATGGTAATAAAGAGTATTGTACGAAACTCCTTTTAAATTCAATTGGTGCTAAGCATTTCGATAGGCTGACGGCATTAACTGCGCCAAAAGTAGCAAGACAGCTACAGTACGATGACTTGTTGAAATAGGATCGTTGATCAGATATTGCGTGTAATTCCAAAAACAGAATCCTATTTCGATCACATTGTGGTACATTGGAAATCTTTAGCCGAGGGCAAGGCTAATTTAAAATCTTGTTTGTCTCAACTCAAAAAGTACGACCTTCACTTGAATATTTCTAAATGTACATTCTATTGAAGACAAATTAAATTTTTGGGTCACACCGTGGAGTATAACAAAGTTCGAAAATCTGCTTCTAAAGTAAGAGCCATTGTTGAGATGCCACAACCAAAATGTGTAGAGGATGTCCGTGGATTTCTTGGCATGGTGACTTACTACTCCAGGTTTATACCCAATGCCTCTACATTTACTACACTGTTACGTCTATTACTACGAAAAAAGGCGTTTTTAAATGGAATTCGAGCTGTTAAAAATCATTCAATGATCTGAAAAAGGAAATTTCCAGTTATCGGGTTGTAATGCCGTTCAACTTGCGTGTGACGCTAGTCCCACAGGGATAGCGGGTGTTTTGTCTCACATAACAGGGAACGAGGAAAGGCCAATTGCTTTTGCATCGAGACCGTTAACTGCGGCAGAACAGAATTATTCCCAGCTTGACTGTGAGGCAATACTGTATTCAGTACAGCGTTACAATGAATACCTCTATGGTCAACTTTTCAAATTAATTACGGACAACCAGCCATTATCCCGAATTTTCCACCAAAATTACCACAGATGACATTATCTAGGCTTCAAAGGTATACAGCATTTCTGACCGGCTACAACTACGTGGTAGTTACAAAAAAAGTGAGGAAAATGTTAATGGCGATTGCTTGTCAAGAGGCCCTTTAACCACAGGTAGTACATGTATTAATCTTATGGATGAGGAGGTACACTCCATTTGTGATTTTATTTGTGATTTATTACAAATCAATTCGTTAGAATTAAATTACAATTTAATTCGAAATGCTACAAAAAGAGATGTACAACTTTCGAAGATCATGACCGATTTACGTAGTTCAAACGTGGTCGATTTGGAATATACCATTGATTCCGATATTTTATTTAAAAGGCAAAAGGGTCATGGTTTCTAGTTCACTTCAACAAGCAGTACTTAATGAACTTCATTATACACACATTGGTATAACTAAAATTAAGCAACTAAAAAGAAGATACGTATACTGGCCGTCGATAGATAAAGATATCGAGAGGTGCGTTCGTTCATGTGCTGCTTATGCCTCTGTTCAAAATAATCCTCCAAAAGCTATTTTACATCCATGCGATGAACCACAACGAAATTGGCAACATAGTCACATTGAATCTGCAGGGCCCTATCAGGGTCATCAATTTCTGGTAGTCGTCAATTCTATATCTAAATGGGCAGAAGTGGGCGTCTGATCCTTTGCATCAATATCAGCATAAACCATAGCAATGTTATCTAATATCTTCGCTAGGAATGGATTTCCAGATGTAATGGTATCGGATAAAGCAACCATCTTCAAAAGTAACGAGTTTGTTCGAATTTGCTGCAACTCGGGTATTTTTCAAAAACTTATTGCTCCGGGTCACCCGGCAACAAACGGATTGGCCGAAATGAATGTCAAGACTTTGAAGAAACGCCTGGCAGCCTTATCAGATGATATATCCCCCATACCTAAAAAAGTTCGAAAGATATTTTTTTGATACATGGTGACCCCTCTGCGAAATGGGAAGTCGCCATCTGAGCAGTATCTTGGAGGGCGAATTAGAATCTATTTAGATGCATTAAAGCCTGCAAAGTTTTGTAAAAACTCTGTGCCTGATATAACGGTCAGACAGCTAAGTGAGGCAGACCACGTTCAAGCGAGATACTACAACGTTAATAAACCAACATGGAAACTTGGCATTATCACTAAGAAACTTGGTCGTCTGCACTACATTGTTCGCCTTGATAATAAGTTCATATTTAAACGCCACTTAGATCAATTACGCGCCACTAACATACAATTACCTGCCACAACAACATAAAATCAACCACCTGACACTGAATTGGGAAACTCCCCAGTTACGGATCAAGAAGTTCTACAGCACATCCCTACACAGACAATGTGCAGTAACTATGCAGTACCTTCTACTCCTACAAATGCAGATCCATCGCAAGAACCACCACAACCGTCCACTTTAGAAAAGACTAAAGCTCAAGTAACACAAAGCCGACGTACATCTGGACGACCGCCCAGTTATAGCAATTTTATACGACATTGAATTAAGTGAGGGAGAATTGTTATAATCTATATGAAAACGCTTTTTCCAAAGTATCAATATGGCAACACCACTATCATTTTTAGATTTTCATCTTTACTCTTGATATATACACAATTTTTTTTCGTTTGTATTTCCAACAACGCGGTTTAATATCAATTTAAATTAAATATTGATTACTTGTAAATAATTTAAATAATAAAATATATTTGTAAATAATTGCAAATCGTATCATTATTCCTTCAAGATTACAACACTTACTAAGTCTTTTTTTACCAAAAGAGTTAATTTAGTGAACATTTTGAAAGCTTCATGTAATATTTAAAGCTTGTACAGGGTTTTTTTAGACAACTTTTCCTTAATACTTTAAGTAAAATCTCATAACAATGTAATATATTATTTTAGAAAAAATTACAATAATAAATAAAAAACAAAACTTTAATATTGTACGAATTCGGATTTTGCATACTATATAAAAAAACTCAAATTACTTTTATTTTCTTGAGTTGCATATAAAAATTGGAATTTCAGTGAGAAAAAAATAAAGAAAATACTAAATTTTATACTACGACTACCATGTAATTTGATAAAACTCAATTAATTACGAAACAAAACGTAAGACAGACAATTGAATTATAAGAATTCATTTTTCACATTCTTGTTTGTGTAGCAAAAAAAAAAAAAAACAATATTTGAGACGATGGCTTTCGATAGCGAGTCTTCAATCGAGTATTATCTTTCTAAACGTCGTTCAATAGCAAAACAGCTGTCGTAAACAAGACAAAATATTTTTGTAAAAGGCAAAATTAACGAAAAATTGTGGAAAATGCATGTTTTATTTATTTTTAAGTTGAAACACAGTTAATCACTATTAAATTTTTAGGATAAGTACAAAAAGTATAAACTTAAAGCAAAAATCCGTACTCGTCTATTGATTCAGATGAGTAAAAATAAATTAGAATAAATTATTGTTGATTTATATTTTATTAAATACAAAGTTTTAATTAAGTTATGAATTTAAAAATTCCTACTAACGTTAATAGTTTCTTTTCTTTTCGTTTTATTCATATTTAGCTTCGACATATATACATATGTTGTGAATTTTTTTAACCTTGATGAATTTATTCGCACTAACAATTAAAACACGGTTCGATAGCAATCGAATTCCATAATTAGGCAACTTGATACATATCAAAAATTATTCTCGTACGATAGGCTATTTGATATCGGATTGAATCATAAAGTACATAGGATAGGGTTATATATGGAACAACACATCGCTCAAATGGCCTCCACTGTGTTGCATGCAGTACGCACTTATTTGTCGAAATTTATCATTTACCATTTTGCAAAAGTGACACTGAATTTCGTTGATGCAGCGGTGGTTGTGGGCATGTTGACTTAAACCTGTATCTTCAAATAACCCCATACAAAGAAATCTAACGGTGTTAAATCATACGACCTAGGCAATTCTGATCACCGAAACAAGCGAGTACATGACCTGGAAAATTCTCATGCAGTAATTGAATTGTTTCACAGGCTGTATGGCCGTCTTGTTGAACCCACATATTGACTGTGTTATCATCTCATGATATTGAGCATCAGTAACAGTCACTGCTGGACCAGCCTCATTTTCAAAAAAATATGGTCCTATTATTCTTCCAGCCCAAAATCCATACCAAACAATGACACGTTGTGGATGCATTTGTTTTTCGACAATCACATATGGGTTCACAGAACCCCAAAGGCGATAATTTTCGCGATTAACAAAGCCATCAAGGCTAAAATGTGCTTCAATCATTAGTAATAATAATTTTGCTCGAAAAATCAGCATCCATTTGTTGATGTTCAATAATCCATTCAACGAACTCTTCGCTGTGCTTGGTTATTATGCTTCAGTTGTTATGTTAATTGAATTTTGTAAGCATGGAGATACAAGTCTTTAGTGAGTATACGCTGTAGAGATCTTGAAATTTGTAATCTTGTCCATGACGCAGCACAGTGTTCGAATTTTTAATTTAGGAGGACAAAATTAATTACTCAAAAACTTAACACGCAAAAAACGATTCTTGGCATAAATATCAGCTGCATTCATCATAATTAAAAGAAATTAATCAGTGGACACTAAAAATTCTTGGTTTACTATTTTTAATTGAAACATTGTCTTACGCAATTACGAGAAATAAAGGAAAATACTACAAAAATTTAATTGTATTCTTTTTTTTAATGTTATTTCATTTTAAGACAAGTCTAATGCAAATAACAAAATCAAATATAAACAACTAAATTTAGAAAAGAAAATAATAAAATACATAGTGAAGGGAAATATTAAAAAAAGAATCTTGTTGAATCCGATCTATTAACATTCGCATCACAATTATTGTCACGGTTAGACTATCGGGTATTATAATCAGTACTTTTCAATAGTATAAACATAGCTGGCTTTGCCCCTTTCTGGTGAAGATAAAGCTAATTCTTTTATTATTTGAGATGAACAGCGTTTATCAGAGTGATGCATATCTGTTTTCTTTTACTTTGTTGCAGTCATCACAATTAAAAAAATTAAAACTTACTGGATACTCTCAAAAGCTTTGAATTAGTACTTTAATTTGAAACCTTAATGATTCAAAATTTATTTTAGAATAAATATTTTGAAAAACTACAACAAACCTAAAATTTCATATTATAAAAGCAATTTCACAGTTTTTTTTTTGTCAAGTTTCAAAGTAAGAAATTAATAAGCTAACGGTTAATTTTTGAAGATGGAGTGGGTAGTATTTTAGTTACAATTTTTACCTTTTTTTAGCTTCTGTCGTCTTCCGGTCCAAACATTTGAGGTAGCCTATATTTCCTTCCAGAAAAGCACAGCAGAATTTGTCGTTTAGCTGAATACATCTTCAAACAAACACACATCCATTTTTGTATATAAGATCCAGTCCACTGCTTCAATTGTTGTCGTTCTCCACATATACAAAATGCAATATTCAGTATGAGTGAAAAGCGCATACTCACTTATGTATCTAATTCACCCAATTACAGGTTGATAATGTGTATTGTTCACGACTTTGTTCGAACATAATTGAGAAACTTCTACTATTACCGTTCTCAAAATATACAAAAATCAATGTTTACTTTGTGCGGGAGATACCACGCCTATTTGCCCAATTCCACCCACTTTTCGACAGATAATTTGTATTGACCATGAAGCTATTTGGACCAAATACTGAAACTTTAGCTTTAACCGTTCTCCAGATATAAAGAAATCAATATTTAGTTTTTATGGGAGGTACCACGCTCTCTTTCCAATTCCGCGCAGTTTTTCGGAGCAAATCCAGAAGTTTTTGACGGTTCTCAAAATATGTATATAGAAATCGATATTTATTATTAAAATTATTTATTTGTGTTGTTGTTTACCTTTTTAGTTTTTTCTTTAACACACACTGCAGAAATTTATTAGTACTACTGCTATACAATTTCAGTTCTCTTTGGTCACTCTTGCTTAATATTTTCTCAGTTGTACTAACAACTTAATAAAAAGATTTGTGCAATATTATTTAACCAAATTTGTAAATAATTAATATCTAATTTTTTTTGAAATTTTTATTAAAAATTTTGTTTCTTAGGCCTGGTATTGTGTTCAAAATTATATTTAGTGCGAAGATTTTGTGAAATAACGTTAAAACAGCTGTAATTTGTTTCTATTGAAATGAAAACCATGTGAAATGTGTATATTGTTACGTTTTTACCTTTTTAAAAACGTGTATTTATAAGTTCGTAGATTACAGATAAAATAAAATAAATTTTGTGTTTGGTTTTAATTATTATCCTTTATTAATACACTTTTGTGTTCCATTGCTTGTAACCTTTTCACAAGCGATAACAATTTCAATTCGTAAGTACAGACAGATATTTCTTGCTAAAGACCTTCTAACCCGATCGTTGTTACACCTTAGGTTCGATCACAACCTTTTCAACCAGAGGTTATCCACACTTAACTCTCTTTACTGAGTTAGCTTCAACTAAACTTGTTTTTACTTCACTACTTGCTTCACGAGTTTACTCCTTATAAGCTCTCTTCACACAAAGAGTTCAAACCAACAAACTCTTTTTACGCTGAGTTTACAACACATAAACTCAACTCGCTGAGCTTACACCAAATAAACTGATTGTTGCTCGCATCGATGTGCTTTTTATATGGCTGAGTGAGCAACACATCGAAAGCTCTCGAACCTCTTGATATTTCAGGCAGATTCCATTTCTTTCTTTTTTCTGCGAATGCAGACATCTGCTTTCTTCAGCTCTTAGCATTTGTTGTTGCTTGTTATTGTCTGTTGCTTCTTTTCTTTGCTGTTAGTTTTTGTTGTTTCTGTGTTTTTATTTACTTTATCTCTGCTAATGTGTGTTATTTATAAATAGCACGTATAGTTGTTCTTACATATTTTGTTTATTTATTTCAGCGATGTAATAAACCTGGGGTGCCCAACCTGATTTTTGTAACAATATGTATACATGTATGTACCTATCAACATTATTTTTCAATTGCAACACGTTTATGACAAAATGATTTTCAATCGCGAAATTATATGAGTCTCATTTATTTCGCATGAAATCTTAAGCTAATCAATAGTAAGAACATAAATACTGTAACAACATAGAACATATCATTATATTATATGGTTCATGAAATCCATATAGCGTTCGCCTGGAACAGGAATTCCAAATTGTATCAGCTTTCACGAAGAAGTGGTCAGGAAATGTGAACCGTATCGTAATCGTACCGTAGCTATTGTAGTGCTTTTTAAACTCAGAAAATTTTTGTTTACTGATAAAAACAAAAAATGTTTACCTTATAGAGCGTATGCACGTTCATCTTAAGAAGAATTCCACAAATTCATCCCATGGGTCGAAAATGTTCATCAGTTAGCAGCAGTCATGATTCGGTATCTCTTATGGTGTACTTTCGAGCAAAATTTTACGAGATTTCATAAGGTTAAAAATATCAAACCAATTTGAAAACTTCCTGTTTTTTTATACAACATACATATGTGTGTATGTATGTATCAATAATAATAAAACAAAATTGTTCCAAATATATTTATTATTTTTATATGTTCAACAATATTTATGCCCCTACTGAATATTATTTTTACATTGTTGGATAAATTATGGTTATTTACACATGTTATTCTATGCAATTTTAAGGAGTAAAAGCTAAAAACTTGTAAAATCGCTAGAAATTCTATATTTATTGCATGTCAAATTTTTTGTTTTGAATAGAGTTCTAGGCTTTAAGTATTGTATTCGTATTATTTGCAGAATTTACTAAACATTTTTACTGAAACATATTTTCTTTGTATTTTTTAGGTGTAAAGAGCATAACTAATGAATTTATGCTTAGTAACAACTTAATAAGGATTATAAATTTAAAATCCACATATGACATTAAACTGATCCTAACTCGCAAAATGTACGCTAAAACAGCTATTCTTCTAGACTGTAAATGTAACTCTATAAGAGATGTGTTAGTTAAGGCATCTGAGGGGCGATTTATTAACAAAACTTATGATTGGATATTATGGGATAAAAACAATGTTTGCTTAGAAGTCCTTCATCAGAATGATATTCAATATTTAGGACCAAACGCTCAAATAACTCACGTTGAATCAAACAATTATTCATATATATTAAGAGATATTCATTCTAAAGGAAAACATTTAGGCGCACCATTGGAGTTTGTTACATTAGCTAGAGCACACATTTCGGAAAGCTCAGATATGTCATATACACATATAGATATAATTAACGATGTTGAACAAGTTCATGGCATAAATTATCGTGATAAATTTAACGGTCTAACACTAAGAGGAGCTTCAGTTGTAAGTAATAAAAAAAATTATATCTAAGTAAGTATAGATTAAAGAATATATCAATTATTTAGAAATACCTGCTTAAATTAAATAGTAAAAATTCAGCTCTTTATTTAAACAAATTAAGTCACGATATCAAAATTTTTTTAAATTTGTATTGTACTGGTAATTTGTATTTTTGTAATTTGTTGATGTACACTGTACCTAAACTTTTGTTTTTATTCGTCAGCTGCTCGTCGCTTTATCACATCCACACACATATCGTGTATGAACGAGATACGTTTAATGAATGCATGATTAACCCTTTAGCCGACGTGAAGGGTGTTATTCGAAACGGCACACACGCGCTTTCTAGCTACTTAATTCGGGAAGAATGGACGAGATTTTTGTTCCGTAATAAACCGCGTGTACAAACTACCTAAGATACAGTAACAAAATTATAAAAAATTAATCTAGCTTACTTACGTAGTCTGTAGGGTAAGATGTTTTTACCCTCTCCAGCATCTTCACCTACCCAACCTACGGTCTTTCCAATGGCCGCCAATGTTAAAGGAAAAACCCCAATACACTCAAACATACTTCAGACCTAAAAAACCTTAATTAGAACGCTAATCATCTCATTTTCAATTCTAAATACATTTCATATCAAAAATGTATTTAATATGTACAAAGCAATTGACTTTTCTTAATTCACAAAAAAAAACGTAATCTTAATTTAAAGAGTTAAATATATGAAGGCATAAAAAAAAACATAAAAAGCAATTAAGAATAACAGTAATGACAATAAAAATAAAAATTACAACAAAAGTAAATGTAAATGAATGAAATTAAAGAAAGATTGCAAAAATAAACAGAAAAAAAATAAGAAAGAAATACGAAAAAAAATTCGCATGCAATTCTATTTTTAAACGAAGTATTAAGTATTATTTAAAAAAATTAAAATCAAAGAAAATGGTAAACAAAATAGAATATATGTAGCAAAACAAACAAAAGAAACTTCCTTTTCCACGTATTCATATGTATGTCCAACGTTACAGAAGGTCTTCAGCATAAACAACTGTACAGTTGATACTGTGTTATATCGCAATTAAGTTTGATTTTCTTTGTTAATAGTAATTAATGTTAAGGGTTAGCAATATGTAAGTTAACTCTTTATTAGTTTTATATACTGCGCAACTCTTGAGATGCGACTTATTTTCAAAATTAAAAGAGCCTTTTTATTCTTTTGGTTTTTTGCGCAGTTTATAAGGTGCGTCTTTTTATTTTCACAATTCAAACTTAATTAATTTTATATTACAACTTATGATCTAAAATAGAATTTGCGCACAATTAACATTTTCAACATTCAGCATAAATTGAAATATAAACAAAAAAATAAAACAACTTCATTGCATTATTTAAGTAACACGCTTATGCGAATCAGCATAATTTTTTAACAGGTTCATTGTACCAAGTAGGTAACACGCTCATGCGAGTCAGCATAATTTTATAACAGGTTCATTGTACTAAGTAAGTAACACGCTTATGCGAGTCAGCATAATTTATTTCGTAGGTATTTTAGGTAATAACCCAACAAAAGTTTTTATGGTTAATACCTCCCCCTTTAGTTGCGAGTGTCCTCGGTCGCATTATTCAAAAGTAAGGAATCTCTGATAATCTTGTTATTTGTGGTGGATTAGTCAGCTGCGTTGTGTGCCACTCAGGAAGGGGTACTTGTAGTGACGGTATTGGCGTAATAACTTCGTTCAATTTGACTTGATAGTGTGTTTTTCTTACCACAATAATCAGAGTTAAAATGGCGGAGATTGTGAAAAGCCCAATAGTTAAAGTTCCATTTATTCTTAATGTCCAAAAGATCGCTAGATTTAGTGTTATTTAAATTGAGTTCGTTTACTGTTTCCAAAGTAAGTACTTCTTCGATAGCAGATTCAGGTAATCTAGGCTGTAAGATGGACGGTAAAGGTTGCAATTCTGTCATCTGGAAATAATTGTACGCCTTTTTTTTTACTGTTATTGTAGCGTTCTGATATTGCTAAAGATAGGTTTCATTAAGCTGACGTGCTTCATCATTAATATAAACTGCGTCATTTAATTGATTTAGCAAGAGTAATCCAGGAGCAATGGTATGCTGTTGTTGTTGACTAACGTACAATTTGATGCCTGACTTCTCAATAACTTTGTTACACAAGTGTCATTATTTATATTTACTAGATCATCAATGTTACAAATGGTTAATTTATTATGTGATTTACAAGTGTTTTTAATGCCATATTTATTTCAATTAAAAAAGCACAACTTTTGCCTAAATATTAAAAATCTAAAATTTTTTCTTTTTTTTATTACTTAAAAATTATCTTTTAATTATATTTTTCTTTTGAATTTTAAATTTAATTTTCAAAGATTATTATGTTTAGCAACTCCTCCCAGCTACTGGAGGGTCCCGTAGGAATCGCAGTAGCTATACCCCCTTTTACTTAAAATACTATTTTGTGTCTCCTTATTTCTTACTTATTTTGTTTTTTCGTTAGTTTTCTTTTGCAATTTAAACTTTTGTTGTAGTTATTTCTTTTGCTTATTGATTTATAGAAATATGTAGATTTATAATATTTTCTTAATGAATTATTTTAATTAATCTTCACTGATTTTCTTAAAATAAAACACAATTATATCTTCACACTGTTTCTTACTTATCTAAACTTACATAATTATTAAAGGTAACTTTCCGAAGCCGTTGGATAGAATTTGTCCTTTTTCCATTTGTACTATAGATTCCTTCTCCAAACCAATTTCTTCATTTCCAATGTTTAAATTGGATGTTCCTTTGCTCCTTTTTTAACGTTGGGCGCCAGTTAACTCTTTTTTAGTTTTACTTACTACGCAACTCTTGAGATGTGACTTATTTTCAAAATGAAAAGAGCCTTTTTATTCTTTTGGTTTTTTGCGCAGCTTATAAGGTGCGTCTTTTTATTTTCACAATTTAAACTTAATTAATTTTATTTTACAACTTATGAACTAAAATAAAATTTGCGCACAATTAACATTTTCAACATTCAGCATAAATTTAAATACAAACAAAAAAATAAAACAAGTTCATTGCATTAAGTAAGTAACACGCTTATGCGAGTAAGCATAATTTTATAACAGGTTCATTGTACTAAGTAAGTAACACACTTATGCGAGTAAGCATAATTTATTTCGTAGGTATTTTAAGTAATAACCCAACAAATGTTTTTATGGTTCATATGTACATATATAGGAAATCATTTTTTTACTAATAGTCCATTTAGATATAAATGTTCTTTTATTATTTCCTGTGTTATATAATTTATAATAACAGTACTTAAACATAAACAAACTAAGGGTTAGGTAGTAGTAGATTTAGTTATAAGGCATATTTAAAGGAATTTAACATCATAATAAGGAAGTAATTTATTCAAATATATTCAAGATTTCTTTTTTTTTAGAAGATTGGGATTGCATATTCAATTTTTTTAGTTCAATAAAATAGTAGATGGTATTGCGGTTAAATGTATTAGAGGATATAATATACATATTTAAATATTTCTTTTCACCTGCCGACTATTTTTTTTTTTGGTCGTAATCTAAATTCAAATGAACTGTTTCTTAGAACGTTCTACAATAAATTTAAAAATATACACATCTATGTATACTGCTCATCCCTCTCTGTTTAAACATTCAAAACCCTGATGTAAATCGATTACGTGTGCTTCAAAGTATCAAAAAGAAACAGAAAATAGTAGTAATATAAACAAGAAACTAGTATTTCTTGTTGTTGTCTTGTTAATACTTTAACCTAACCTATGATGATCACTCAGGTACTTTTTACAAAGAAAGGTTTTCTTCTTATTTCTGTTCTTCTTGTTTTTACATCAACAATAAGTAATCAAATTAACCAATTAACCCTCAAATGGTTCAACATAACATTAAAGGTTTTAAAATTAAAATTTGTCCTTGTAGGAAAAAAATTAATAAGACTAAAAGATAAATTATCTATTGTTAAACTATGTATGATTAAATTTAACGCCTAATAAAATATAATGTACATATGTATGTTTTTGCCGTATCGTTTTAAAGCTGTGTAGGCGTGAAGATTGTAACTTAAAATATTGTCAAAACAAATATACCATTTACATATCTGTTACTATGGATATAAATGAGAGAATGAGTGTAACAAATGTATACAGGGGTTCCATATGATTTCGATTAAAAATCGGCATACTTAAAATAAAAAATCGGCATTATCGGACCTTCAAAAAATCGCAAAAAATCGACAAATTAAAATTTGCCATTTTAAATACGATTATCGTATTTTTATTAACAAAACAATTCAGTATTAACTAATGTTCATAACATATAAAATAATATTTAAATAAAAACAATATGAGTACAATGGTCTCATTTGCTTATTTCAATATTCGAGAAGAATATTAAAAGCAAAGTGCATCATAAATAATAGCGAATTCTATCAAGCTAACGATCTCAAACAAAGTTTTCGTTGATGCGTAATTGTTCCAAACTTTACGAAATGTTCGCGCGGAAGCCAGAACCTTATGTAATTAAACATTTTTAGGATGAATTGACTAGGGGAATCCATCAAAAAAGGCGACATCATTGGTGGATTGGCAAAAACGTTGACTTAAAAAAAAAGAATCAGTCTACCGGGTTTATGGTTTGGTTTTATTGCTGCTTTTCAATTTAGTGCACTTCTCCAATATTTTTTTATTTATTAGTACAATTAATAGGTTTTATTATTTATACTTCAATTTGAAATCTTGCTAGGACCAAGAGTATACACTGCAATTACTTCGTTTGAACCGTGAATTATGAAAAATATGGCTGGAATATATGGACAAACATGATAACGTTATTATCTTGTATAACAACGCTCGGCTTCACTTTTCAAAAGTTACCAAAAATTTTTTTGAAACGATCGAATGCAATATCCTACCGCAGCCGCCATATTCTCCGTACGTTGCTTCTTCTTACTACTTACCGTTTGGACATTACAACATGATTTGGCAAATCACCGCTTTACTTCTTTCGAAGGAATGGAAACTTGTCTTCAAAGTTAGGTAGCCACAAAAGAGGAGAAGTTTTTTTGAGAAGAGATTTGAAAATTACCTGAGTTATTAGCAATGATGGACAATATTTTGATTTACTTATTAATTCATTATCTTTTAAAATAAATTCATTTTTTGAGCTAAAAAAAACGTGCCGAATTAATTTCTATTCCCAATACATAAATTATATATTTTTTTGTAAATACACCTTGAAAATCTTTAAATTAAATTTGTTTTAATGATTATACAAAAAGAAAAAAAAACTCAAAATTCCACACGTTTTTTATATATAATACCAAATAAATCCCGGGTGGGTTCAAATTGGTTACGCAGTGGGTTGCCAACTCTTGCCTAAAGTGACTATTAGAAATATTGAACTTTATAGAGACGGAAGTATGACAAAATTTTTTAAAATGTATTCTAAGAAGTTTTCTGTCTATTCTAGATTACAAAGGATATGAAAATTGTTATTGATCGTATTCATACTTTACTTTGTCCGATTATGCGTTA
Source organism: Wohlfahrtia magnifica (assembly GCA_023159175.1). Classification (NCBI taxonomy): domain Eukaryota; kingdom Metazoa; phylum Arthropoda; class Insecta; order Diptera; family Sarcophagidae; genus Wohlfahrtia; species Wohlfahrtia magnifica. The sequence goes on along the minus strand of JAKWBJ010000165.1, from coordinate 807,964 downwards.
AGTTAAACAAGTTTTGTTAACTTACAGTTTGTATTGTATGAAATGCTATTTTTCTTTTTATTCATAAAGATACATGTCTGAATTATAAATAAGACTCCAAAAAATATACATACTTATTATTCCTTTTACTTTTATAGGACTTATCTATGAGAAAAATTTTTGTCTGATTATGCGTTGGAGTCACTTATATAAATTTAACCATTTTTCTCTTTAGTAGCAGCGCTGACTTATTAATAGTTGTCTCTTTAAATATAGCAAGTACTTCAGTGTTCTCAAAAACTATAAATTTTACTAAATCAAATGAACTTGCCGTTTTTTAGATTTTTTCGAAAAAATCGGCAAGTCGGCATTTTGATATTAAGGCAAAAAATCGCCAAAATGCCGATAAATCGCCAAATATGGCAGCCCTGATTGTACGGTTTTGCTATTGCCTACACACTATACTCTTAAAAACATAAACAGTACAACTGTTCGTACGTATTGTGTTAATTTTCAGTTAATTTAGCTATTAAACGGTTTGCAAAACTATTTTCCTAATGTATCTAATTTCCAATTAATATTTTCTGTTTCACAAACAAGTATTGAATGATGAAAAATTCTATTTGATTTTTTTTATTAAAAAAGTGTCTTGTTCCGGTTTTCCAGCCATAAAAATAAAATATATAACATGCTATATGTTCTCATTATTCAAATATTATTTACCCATAGCCATAAAATAACTTTTGCCAAAGTCCGGAAAATGCAAGTCTGCTACCTGATAATGAGTTCATAATTTAGTACGAAATAGCAATTTTTTTTTGTGTGGGATTTTCGCAACCATCAAAATTTCCATATTATTAGTAATATTTTTTAATACCAAGAATACCCTTTTCTTGTTAACACTTCTGTAAAGTCTGCAAAATACACCTGTTACCAGTGCATTACACAGTTTTTTTACGTATGTACATACGCATGTGCTATGGGATAGAGAATTAGCTCGTGGGATAGAGAATTCGCTGAAACACAAATACATACGTATATGTATATATACATATATGCACGTACATACGTATGCATGTTTCAACTTATTCTCTTTTTAGCGATATTGCTCTACACTAGCAATCTCTGAAAGAGAACAAGAATAACTTATTCTCTTGTGGGAAATATAATAATACCTAATCTGGTTTTTGTGCTGCAAACTAAATGCAGGGCAGTGCAACATATTTATATATATATATATATATATATATATATATATATATATATATATATAGGCTTTAGCTTTTGTGAGCTGCTGTAAGAAAATATTGTTACGAAAATAAAAAATGTCTAAAAAGAAGATACACCACATGTGCATTTAATGCTGTATGGTGTGAGTTTAGAGTATTGGTTTGTGTCAAGACTGCTTTTGTGTACTTATTTGTGTGTTTGGTAGCATTACTAATTCGACCATCTTTGGGTAACACGATCTTACTTTTTCAAAACTAACGGACGTATAGAAGATTTGTGTTGGTTTAAGACTCTCTCAGAACTTTCTAAACTGTAAGCATTTACGTATATAAGGGCCACTGTTTTGCTACGTCAATCATTTATAGTTTGGCAGTCATTGTGTAAAGTTCCAATAATCAATAAATAAAGCTCTGTTAAGGCGTAAAAAAATCTGTTGAGTATATTTGTGTATTAAGTGCAAAATAAATAAATTCGATACTGTACAAATAAGTTACTGTATAAAGTTGGTGTGGAAATAAATAGACTAAAATAAAACATTTTTAATTATAAATAATAGTGAAATAAAAGAAAATATTTTATCTAATACACATAGAACTATTGAGAAGAGATGGCGAAGCAGAATATGGGAATGCTTTGGATATATTAAAGACGAAAATAATATTGAACTAATAAATTTTGTTGCATGCAAATTGTGCAAAAATGTATACAAATATAATAAAAATGCGTTATCAAATTTAAATAAGCACACAGTGCTATGGAATATAAAAAAATGAAAAAGAAAATGAATTCATTGAACGAACACAAGAGGCTAAAAAAAGTTTGTACCGATGTTATGTCCGAATGGGTGTTTGGGTCGCCCATACTCACTAGTAAAAGATAATGGACTAAAAGCATATTTAAAGTCAATGCTATCCCCGGTAATGAATTTTGATCTATTCTTAACATAAAAACACTAATACCACATCCAACAACAATACAAAGAAACGTTGAGAATAGTTATTGCATTCACTTCGAAAAACTTAAATCGAAGATCTCATCTATACGAAAAATTGGTTGTTTTCTAAAATATCCTACCTAGCCCTAACAGGTCATTTTGTTATGAATGGTGAGTGTATAACCACGCTGCTAGGAGTAAAATCTATGAAAGGAATTTCGAATATAAGTTAGTAACCATTTGTTTATCTTGATAGAAACATAAATGTATTTTGCTATATTCCAAATCATTTATTTATTAAATAGGCACCAATCCATAATTGAAAATGAATAAGTAAATATAAAATACGAATGCATCCCTAACAAATGATTTTAATGCTTTGAAATGGTGGCAGGATAGGAAAAATAAATTTCCAATGTTATACAAGCTGAGCTGCAGAATATTCGCTATACCAGCATCTAGGGCTTCTTTAGAAAGGATATTTTCAATTACCCGGGCACTAATAACAAATAAACTATTAAAACACGGATCTAATGGGAAATCATTTAATGAAATTTTATTCGTAAACGTAAATTCAAAAGACTAATTGTTAGTTAAAATTCAAAACACCGTACACACATAACCAATACAAAAAATTGCTTTTTAAGTACACATATAGATACATACATATGTCTTTATTTTAATTTAATTTTTATTTTTATTTAAGGTTTTGATTATAATGGGTCCGCCATCTAATGTTTTTTTTCAACTAGTGCTTATTTCGTGAATGATAACACTTAGCTCATGTCTGATTTGACAGATAATTAGTTTTATCCTTCCGCTGAACGAATATGGTTGTGTATACGCTTGAACAACGCTAGGAAATATTGCGACATTACTTAGAAAATATATAGAATCAAAAATCATCTTTTCAGATGAAGCTAATTTTGATCTTGGCCGGTACGTAAACAAGCAAAATTGTCGCATTTGGGGCACAAAAAATCTGCATGCATACATTGAAAAGCCGATACAACCAAGACGAGTCACTGTTTGGTGCGGATTTTGGTCCAGAGGCATAATTAGGACATTTTTCTTCGAAAATGAGCAATGAGTGACCGTTACAGTCAAATGCGATCGTTATCGGGCCATGTTGAACGAATTTTTGTTCACAAAAATTGAAGAGGAGTATATTAGCAACATTGGGTTTCAACAGGATGGCGCTACGTGCCACACAGCCGAAGCTACACTCGATGTTTTGCGCCCACAGAGTTGATGTCGTTTGGCCACCGCGGAGCTGCGATTTGACACCGTTGGACTATTATTTGTATGGTGCCGTCAAAGATAAGTGTTACGCCAACAAGCCAGAGACAATTGACGCTTTAAAGGACAATATTCGTGAAGCCATTGGTGAAATACAGCTGCACACAATGGATAATGTGCTTAAAAATTGGAAAAACTCTTGACGAAAAATTGAATGTAATGGAAGAAAAGATCAACGGTCTCCAGTGCCAGAAACCCGAACCAGTACGAATCATACAAGAAGTTTCCAGCAGAATAAATACACCCTGCTTTGATGGTGGTACACCTTTGGCAGTATTTAAATTTAAATTCGACACAGCCAGTAAAAATGAATGGAATGATGAAGGGAAGGCTCTAGAACTAATTTTGGCGTTAAAAGGTGCTGCAGCAGAAATTTTAGAAACCATGCCAACCAACTTCAGAAACAACTATAACGACTTAATGGTGGCGTTGCAGCGTAAATTTGGCGATGAGCATAAACGAGAGCTGTATCAGGTGCCGAACGCAAAGGGCTACTGAGTCGCTCAAAGCCTTTGCAATGGAAGTCGAGAGGTTGGTGCAGCTTACTTATCCAGGGGAAAATCATCCACTAGTAGACCATATCCAGACCGAAGCCTTCGTTAACGGCATACGAGACTCAGAAACTAACTAGCACTGAGGGGCAAGAGCTAGCTCCCACAAGCAAGGGCCCCACAATCTCCATATCAGAGATGCAGAAAAATAACAGCAACCTTACAGCGTGAGGGTACATTAATGGCAGACAGTACACCTTTATTATAGAAACCGGTGTGACACAGTCTGTAATCCGACCCGATGTAGTGAAGGAAAAGTGTGAGAAACTTATTAATATCAGACTACGAACAGCTACTGGGGAGTCTGCCACCGTCTACGGAAAAATTGAGGTGAAAGTGACTATAGCGAACATTACTGTAAGCAATATTTTTATTGTCGCCGATATTGTAGACGAAGTTATCATTGGTGCCGATTTTATGATAGTCCATGGTATCGATTTGAATATGGAGCGACAGCATCACACTAGGCGATTAGTTGCTGTAAACGACAAAAATTACCACCTCAGACTGAATAATTGATATGGGCGCGAATGGAGGGAGATTGTGATGACAACTGCTTGTTGGTGGAAGAATCAACAGAAATGAAAATGGGCTAGATGTCACCAAAGACCCTCGTTAAATGTAATAGAAAAAAATAGTCCCAGTAAGAGTACTCAATATATCAGGTCACGAAGAATTCACTTGTGAAAACTCCGAGGTAGGCCAATGTGTTAATGTAGAGGCGGTAATAAGCAGCGAACAATTGCCGAACCTGCCAATATATCAGCCAAGGACCAAAAGGTATTTAATGAAAATGTGGAGAAATCGGTAGAAGGTCTAGCAGCTTCAGAAAAAAATATAACCAAAAAGCTGCTAAAGAAGTGCGCCTGCGTATTCGCCACGAAAAATAAAAGTCAAGGTATAACAGTTATAGTCAAACATGAAATTAATACTGGCGAAGCGAGACCGATAAAACAGGCACCCAGAAGTATACCTCTGACGAAGCGTAATGAGGTTAAGGAGCTGGTCAATGAAATGGACAAGGGCGGTGTAATTGAACGATCATCGAGTCCCTGGAGCTCACCTGTAGTCTTAGTTAAAAAGATGGATGGTAGTACAAGATTCTGCGTAGACTGCAAGAAGTTAAATGATGTCACTAAAAGGAGCTACCCGCTACCAAGAATTGACGATACGCTTGACACGTTAGTTTGAACGAACTGGTTCTCTACATTGGATCTGCAAAGCGGATATTGGCAGGTAGTGATCGCAGGCAAGGACAAGAAGAAAACTGCTTTCAGTGCGGTAACTTGTGACAGTTTAAAGTTATGCCATTTAGGCTCTGTAATGCGCCGGCGACATTCGAGCAGCTTATGGAGTGTGTACTAAAATTATTATATTGGAAGACTTGTCTGGTTTACCTCGACGACATAATAGTGATGGGCAGAACTTTTGATGAACACCTCAAAAACCTGGCAGAAGTTCTGCAACGACTATCAAAGAGTGAACTAAAATTAAGCGTGAAGGAATGTGCATTGTTCTAAAAACAGGTAAAATATTTGGTGCATCTAGTTACAGCAGATGGCATTTCAGCGGATGAAGATAAAATACGAGCATTAAATACTGACATGGCCACAGAATTTTCATGAATAACACAGCTTTATTGGAATCTGTACATACTACATACGCCTCCTGCCTAATTTTGCGAGTGTGGCAGCAAGCTTACTTGAGCTCACAAAGAAGTCTAAGGCCTATCATTGGGGAGAGTAACAAGAAAAGGCGTTCCAGACACTAAAATACCTATTGCGTGCGGCACCGCTTTTGGCGTATCCAGTCCCTGGTGAAAAAGTCATCCTTGACAGTGATGCCAGTGGATATGGTATTGGTGGTGTACTTTCACAGGTGTTTGATGGGACGGAAAAAGTCGTAGGCTATTATAGCCGCACGCTGTCAAAGCCTGAACGGAATTATTGTGTAACTCGACGTGAGTTACTGGCAGTGCTGGAATACATAAAACATTACCATAAATATATATGGTCAACATTTTCTGCTAAGGACTGATCATTCCTCACTGAGATGATTGCTGCAGCGCCTCCAGGCCTATAACTTTAGCATTGTACACCGAAGTGGTATAAAACTTGGAAATACTGATGCGTTCTCACATCGGCCTTGTAATTTGGAATGTAAGCATTGTGTGATCTGAACGGAAGGAATTCATCCTTGATATCCGGCTGACGCAAATGGACACAAACAAAGACTGGTCAGGAGCGCAATGGAGTGACCCAATATTGGCAAAGCGTATTGGGCAAAATGGGACAGTTTGAAGTTGATTAATGGATGCTTATATCGCCATTTGGAAAGTACTGATGGTAAAACTTGATCCAACCTAATAGTGGTGCCTTCATCCAAGATGAAAGAGGTCTTAAATGAGTCCCATAATGGAGTCAACGGAGGACACCTTGGGATGACAAAGACTCTGGAGAAACTAAAACAACGTTTTTATTGGTTGGGTGTCAGCAAGCAAGTGGCGGATTGGATAGCGAGCTGTACCCAATGTATAACAGTACAACTCGGGCGCACCCTTCGAACGGATAGCGATAGACATAGCAGGTCCGTTTCCTGTCAGTAATGCCGGAAATCGTTATGTTCTCGTCGTGATGGATTATTTCAGCAAATGGCCAGAAGTGTATGACATTCCCAATCAAGAGGCGAACGCCATTATAAATGTTTTTGTGAACAACTGGGTATGCCGCTATGCGGTTTCAATAGAGCTACATTCCGACCAGGGTAGAAATTTCGAGTCTACTGTATTTAAAGAAATGGGTGAGATATATGGAACGACGCCGCTTTACCCACAGTTTGATGGAATGGTAGAACGATTTAATCGAACCCTGGAGGAATATTTGCGAAAAGTAGTGAGCGAGCAACAAAAGGATTGGGATGAACACCTACCGAGGTTTCTACTGGCGTACCGATCAGCTGTCCATGACTCAACATCTAAATCCTCAGCCAAGATTATTTTTGGGACTGAGCTAAAATAGCTGGTGAGCTTGATGTTAAGCCTACCACAGAGAGGAGTACCACATATGCTGAAAAACAGGAAAGAACGTTACGAGTTTGTGCGCTGACGAATTAAAATGGTCAGCGTTGGAATGAAAGCTAGGTATGATCGTGCAGCAAATACGGAGGGCTTCCATGAGGGACAACTGGTTCTACTCTACAACCCATAGCGTAAGAAACGATTATCTCCCAAACTGCAAACTAACTGGGATGGACCTTACAAAGTAATCTAAAAGTTAAATGATGTGGTATACAGAATACTGAAAAACAATAGCCCGCGATCAGAAATTAAAGTGGTACATTTAGAACGACTTGCATGCTATGGGAAGAAGGATAATGAGCCTATTCGAAACGAACAGGCTTAAGCGGGAGGCAGTGTTACGACAATAAAAATACAACACTGCATTGTGGGACCTTGGTATATTTTGTGTCACCTTGTCAATTTGGCAGGACTGCCACATCGACCATCTATAGGTTACATTTGAATTAACGGATGTGTAAAATAATCGATATTTCCTGGACCTTCCAAAATGTAGGCAATTAGGTATATAAAGGGCTGCTTTATCTACACGGGAATTAATTGTCGTTTGCCTGTCGTAAGATAAAGACGTGTTAAAGCAGAAATAAAAGTGTTGTATATGCGAATATGAAGTTGTTGAAAGCTGTATAAAAGTTATTGTGTAGTAAATAAAAATGTAACTGTAAAACAAACAAAATAAAGTGGTTTAATTTTATTTTAACCCAATTTAAACGAACTCAAACTTTTTGAAAAGGTTAAAACGTAACAGTATGATAAATCCATATAATATTTTAATATGAAAGGGAAACAGAGATTTTTATGATACTCATAAAATTTTTAGTAAATACAACCAATATGACACATTAGAACACTTTATAAATTGCTTTATTATGTTTATTATTTGTATAAATAGGTATGTACCCACTACTATTTCTTTGTTGGTACAATTTTTATAAATCATGCATCCGAATTTTTATTTGCATCGTACAATAAGTTATTTATTGTATTCCATAGTTATCTACTGGTATTTGCTTGTGCGCAATATAGGAAAACAAATATGTAACTCTCATATTCTCTTTATCCACTTACACTCAAACTGTTACATATTATAATAATACCAACTTAAACAAAAACATTTAACTACAACACGTACTCACTTCAGTAAACACACAGAAACTTGTACGAACAGTTGTAACTGTGCACGTCTTTAATCTGAAGGTCCTTAGAGAAATGATTATGCAAGAATGTTGTTCTTAGTTTTTACAGAGCTTGTAGTCGTATTCTGTAATTCTCCATAGCTAATTTATTGAAGCCAAAAATTTGCAAAATGCTTTTAAAAAGTTAGTTGAACCAACATTTGTTTTAGCTGATTTTTGCTTATTTTAAATTTTAGAGGCTAATATAAGATCTTACAGAAAGGACGACAAAGGAGTCAAAATACATGAACATTCAGTATTCCAGAAAGTATAAAGATTTTGCCTGCTGGGCAGGTAAAAGCACTTCTATTTTAGTAAAAGAAAAAAAAATCATTTTTAGATTTGTTAATTTTTTTGGCTTTAAAGATCTAACTGGGTAGTGGAATTTTTTAGCAAATAAATTAACGCCTTGTGAGGAGAGCTAAAAATGGAAGAGAGCTTGGACAAATATGGATTAGGTTTAAAAAAATAAAAACTCGCTCGAACGGAGTAGTATAAATGCGGCTTAAAAATACAAACTTTTCGAAATGCATGAGCATATAAAACTTTTTAAAATGAAAATGATACATTGAGTTATGAGTTATTTTTCTTTAATAATACATTACAAAATCCGGAATTCGTAATGCCAACTTTTTTGACACATTTTTTATGGTGCGACCAATTGTACGATCATTGTAAATTTTTTTAAAGTCCATTAATGTACATGTAACAATTCCACTGAGTATAAATTTTTCCTGTACGCTGATCAACTCTCTCTCTCTGAAGACAGTGGACGATTATAAGACTTGCCATATACCGTATATCTACTATTATTTTTGTTCCTGTACCTGCATCTCCCTCTTTGATGGCAGTGGCAGACGTCAGATTTGAAGTACAGCAGTTTAATACATATTAACTTACCTGTTCTGTCGGATACCCTGGCGCTGTGGTTACGTACCTCATATTGCCAAATCGTGTTAGTATACTGACTTGAGTACACAAAAATTAAAAAAAAAATTATTAGTCAGTTGGCATTTAGTTATCGCTTATTGTAAATCTCAGGTCAAGCGGGTAAAATCAAATGTTAGTATCGGTTAATGGACATACTCTTTTTATATTAAAAAGAAAATTTTATTTAAAAGCGCATATTATAAAATAAAAAACATAAAAATATAATAAGAAAATAAAGGAAACTGAAAAAAGCGATAAAATATCGGAAATTTCCTCGATAAAAATGGCCAATATTAAAGCTCTTTTCTGGGAGCGAAATTTATCCATTGTCGGTACGAGGGCCGAGTTGATAAAACGTCTCATTGAAGAGATCGGGTCTACTGAAATTGAAATACGAGTCTATTTCAATTGAAATACGAGTCTATTTCAATTTCAGTCGCAGGATGATTGATGACTTACGTGGTATGCTGGAAAATTTAACGGCAATGCTGCAACGCCCGGCAAATAAGACTGCGTATGAGTGATATTTTAATAAAAAAGCAGACATTTCACTCATACGTACGTACTTACGTGATATGTAATGGGATCCCCCTGTTTTTTGCGAAAAAAATATATATTGATTTTGATCTTGGCCGGTACGTAAACAAGCAAAATTGTCGCATTTGGGGCACAAAAAATCTGCATGCATACATTGAAAAGCCGATACAACCAAGACGAGTCACTGTTTGGTGCGGATTTTGGTCCAGAGGCATAATTAGGACATTTTTCTTCGAAAATGAGCAATGAGTGACCGTTACAGTCAAATGCGATCGTTATCGGGCCATGTTGAACGAATTTTTGTTCACAAAAATTGAAGAGGAGTATATTAGCAACATTGGGTTTCAACAGGATGGCGCTACGTGCCACACAGCCGAAGCTACACTCGATGTTTTGCGCCCACAGAGTTGATGTCGTTTGGCCACCGCGGAGCTGCGATTTGACACCGTTGGACTATTATTTGTATGGTGCCGTCAAAGATAAGTGTTACGCCAACAAGCCAGAGACAATTGACGCTTTAAAGGACAATATTCGTGAAGCCATTGGTGAAATACAGCTGCACACAATGGATAATGTGCTTAAAAATTGGAAAAACTCTTGACGAAAAATTGAATGTAATGGAAGAAAAGATCAACGGTCTCCAGTGCCAGAAACCCGAACCAGTACGAATCATACAAGAAGTTTCCAGCAGAATAAATACACCCTGCTTTGATGGTGGTACACCTTTGGCAGTATTTAAATTTAAATTCGACACAGCCAGTAAAAATGAATGGAATGATGAAGGGAAGGCTCTAGAACTAATTTTGGCGTTAAAAGGTGCTGCAGCAGAAATTTTAGAAACCATGCCAACCAACTTCAGAAACAACTATAACGACTTAATGGTGGCGTTGCAGCGTAAATTTGGCGATGAGCATAAACGAGAGCTGTATCAGGTGCCGAACGCAAAGGGCTACTGAGTCGCTCAAAGCCTTTGCAATGGAAGTCGAGAGGTTGGTGCAGCTTACTTATCCAGGGGAAAATCATCCACTAGTAGACCATATCCAGACCGAAGCCTTCGTTAACGGCATACGAGACTCAGAAACTAACTAGCACTGAGGGGCAAGAGCTAGCTCCCACAAGCAAGGGCCCCACAATCTCCATATCAGAGATGCAGAAAAATAACAGCAACCTTACAGCGTGAGGGTACATTAATGGCAGACAGTACACCTTTATTATAGAAACCGGTGTGACACAGTCTGTAATCCGACCCGATGTAGTGAAGGAAAAGTGTGAGAAACTTATTAATATCAGACTACGAACAGCTACTGGGGAGTCTGCCACCGTCTACGGAAAAATTGAGGTGAAAGTGACTATAGCGAACATTACTGTAAGCAATATTTTTATTGTCGCCGATATTGTAGACGAAGTTATCATTGGTGCCGATTTTATGATAGTCCATGGTATCGATTTGAATATGGAGCGACAGCATCACACTAGGCGATTAGTTGCTGTAAACGACAAAAATTACCACCTCAGACTGAATAATTGATATGGGCGCGAATGGAGGGAGATTGTGATGACAACTGCTTGTTGGTGGAAGAATCAACAGAAATGAAAATGGGCTAGATGTCACCAAAGACCCTCGTTAAATGTAATAGAAAAAAATAGTCCCAGTAAGAGTACTCAATATATCAGGTCACGAAGAATTCACTTGTGAAAACTCCGAGGTAGGCCAATGTGTTAATGTAGAGGCGGTAATAAGCAGCGAACAATTGCCGAACCTGCCAATATATCAGCCAAGGACCAAAAGGTATTTAATGAAAATGTGGAGAAATCGGTAGAAGGTCTAGCAGCTTCAGAAAAAAATATAACCAAAAAGCTGCTAAAGAAGTGCGCCTGCGTATTCGCCACGAAAAATAAAAGTCAAGGTATAACAGTTATAGTCAAACATGAAATTAATACTGGCGAAGCGAGACCGATAAAACAGGCACCCAGAAGTATACCTCTGACGAAGCGTAATGAGGTTAAGGAGCTGGTCAATGAAATGGACAAGGGCGGTGTAATTGAACGATCATCGAGTCCCTGGAGCTCACCTGTAGTCTTAGTTAAAAAGATGGATGGTAGTACAAGATTCTGCGTAGACTGCAAGAAGTTAAATGATGTCACTAAAAGGAGCTACCCGCTACCAAGAATTGACGATACGCTTGACACGTTAGTTTGAACGAACTGGTTCTCTACATTGGATCTGCAAAGCGGATATTGGCAGGTAGTGATCGCAGGCAAGGACAAGAAGAAAACTGCTTTCAGTGCGGTAACTTGTGACAGTTTAAAGTTATGCCATTTAGGCTCTGTAATGCGCCGGCGACATTCGAGCAGCTTATGGAGTGTGTACTAAAATTATTATATTGGAAGACTTGTCTGGTTTACCTCGACGACATAATAGTGATGGGCAGAACTTTTGATGAACACCTCAAAAACCTGGCAGAAGTTCTGCAACGACTATCAAAGAGTGAACTAAAATTAAGCGTGAAGGGATGTGCATTGTTCTAAAAACAGGTAAAATATTTGGTGCATCTAGTTACAGCAGATGGCATTTCAGCGGATGAAGATAAAATACGAGCATTAAATACTGACATGGCCACAGAATTTTCATGAATAACACAGCTTTATTGGAATCTGTACATACTACATACGCCTCCTGCCTAATTTTGCGAGTGTGGCAGCAAGCTTACTTGAGCTCACAAAGAAGTCTAAGGCCTATCATTGGGGAGAGTAACAAGAAAAGGCGTTCCAGACACTAAAATACCTATTGCGTGCGGCACCGCTTTTGGCGTATCCAGTCCCTGGTGAAAAAGTCATCCTTGACAGTGATGCCAGTGGATATGGTATTGGTGGTGTACTTTCACAGGTGTTTGATGGGACGGAAAAAGTCGTAGGCTATTATAGCCGCACGCTGTCAAAGCCTGAACGGAATTATTGTGTAACTCGACGTGAGTTACTGGCAGTGCTGGAATACATAAAACATTACCATAAATATATATGGTCAACATTTTCTGCTAAGGACTGATCATTCCTCACTGAGATGATTGCTGCAGCGCCTCCAGGCCTATAACTTTAGCATTGTACACCGAAGTGGTATAAAACTTGGAAATACTGATGCGTTCTCACGTCGGCCTTGTAATTTGGAATGTAAGCATTGTGTGATCTGAACGGAAGGAATTCATCCTTGATATCCGGCTGACGCAAATGGACACAAACAAAGACTGGTCAGGAGCGCAATGGAGTGACCCAATATTGGCAAAGCGTATTGGGCAAAATGGGACAGTTTGAAGTTGATTAATGGATTCTTATATCGCCATTTGGAAAGTACTGATGGTAAAACTTGATCCAACCTAATAGTGGTGCCTTCATCCAAGATGAAAGAGGTCTTAAATGAGTCCCATAATGGAGTCAACGGAGGACACCTTGGGATGACAAAGACTCTGGAGAAACTAAAACAACGTTTTTATTGGTTGGGTGTCAGCAAGCAAGTGGCGGATTGGATAGCGAGCTGTACCCAATGTATAACAGTACAACTCGGGCGCACCCTTCGAACGGATAGCGATAGACATAGCAGGTCCGTTTCCTGTCAGTAATGCCGGAAATCGTTATGTTCTCGTCGTGATGGATTATTTCAGCAAATGGCCAGAAGTGTATGACATTCCCAATCAAGAGGCGAACGCCATTATAAATGTTTTTGTGAACAACTGGGTATGCCGCTATGCGGTTTCAATAGAGCTACATTCCGACCAGGGTAGAAATTTCGAGTCTACTGTATTTAAAGAAATGGGTGAGATATATGGAACGACGCCGCTTTACCCACAGTTTGATGGAATGGTAGAACGATTTAATCGAACCCTGGAGGAATATTTGCGAAAAGTAGTGAGCGAGCAACAAAAGGATTGGGATGAACACCTACCGAGGTTTCTACTGGCGTACCGATCAGCTGTCCATGACTCAACATCTAAATCCTCAGCCAAGATTATTTTTGGGACTGAGCTAAAATAGCTGGTGAGCTTGATGTTAAGCCTACCACAGAGAGGAGTACCACATATGCTGAAAAACAGGAAAGAACGTTACGAGTTTGTGCGCTGACGAATTAAAATGGTCAGCGTTGGAATGAAAGCTAGGTATGATCGTGCAGCAAATACGGAGGGCTTCCATGAGGGACAACTGGTTCTACTCTACAACCCATAGCGTAAGAAACGATTATCTCCCAAACTGCAAACTAACTGGGATGGACCTTACAAAGTACTCTAAAAGTTAAATGATGTGGTATACAGAATACTGAAAAACAATAGCCCGCGATCAGAAATTAAAGTGGTACATTTAGAACGACTTGCATGCTATGGGAAGAAGGATAATGAGCCTATTCGAAACGAACAGGCTTAAGCGGGAGGCAGTGTTACGACAATAAAAATACAACACTGCATTGTGGGACCTTGGTATATTTTGTGTCACCTTGTCAATTTGGCAGGACTGCCACATCGACCATCTATAGGTTACATTTGAATTAACGGATGTGTAAAATAATCGATATTTCCTGGACCTTCCAAAATGTAGGCAATTAGGTATATAAAGGGCTGCTTTATCTACACGGGAATTAATTGTCGTTTGCCTGTCGTAAGATAAAGACGTGTTAAAGCAGAAATAAAAGTGTTGTATATGCGAATATGAAGTTGTTGAAAGCTGTATAAAAGTTATTGTGTAGTAAATAAAAATGTAACTGTAAAACAAACAAAATAAAGTGGTTTAATTTTATTTTAACCCAATTTAAACGAACTCAAACTTTTTGAAAAGGTTAAAACGTAACAGTATGATAAATCCATATAATATTTTAATATGAAAGGGAAACAGAGATTTTTATGATACTCATAAAATTTTTAGTAAATACAACCAATATGACACATTAGAACACTTTATAAATTGCTTTATTATGTTTATTATTTGTATAAATAGGTATGTACCCACTACTATTTCTTTGTTGGTACAATTTTTATAAATCATGCATCCGAATTTTTATTTGCATCGTACAATAAGTTATTTATTGTATTCCATAGTTATCTACTGGTATTTGCTTGTGCGCAATATAGGAAAACAAATATGTAACTCTCATATTCTCTTTATCCACTTACACTCAAACTGTTACATATTATAATAATACCAACTTAAACAAAAACATTTAACTACAACACGTACTCACTTCAGTAAACACACAGAAACTTGTACGAACAGTTGTAACTGTGCACGTCTTTAATCTGAAGGTCCTTAGAGAAATGATTATGCAAGAATGTTGTTCTTAGTTTTTACAGAGCTTGTAGTCGTATTCTGTAATTCTCCATAGCTAATTTATTGAAGCCAAAAATTTGCAAAATGCTTTTAAAAAGTTAGTTGAACCAACATTTGTTTTAGCTGATTTTTGCTTATTTTAAATTTTAGAGGCTAATATAAGATCTTAC
Organism: Wohlfahrtia magnifica; assembly: GCA_023159175.1. NCBI lineage: Eukaryota > Metazoa > Arthropoda > Insecta > Diptera > Sarcophagidae > Wohlfahrtia > Wohlfahrtia magnifica. Next base: position 792,776 of record JAKWBJ010000165.1, on the reverse strand, counting down.
AGAAAGGACGACAAAGGAGTCAAAATACATGAACATTCAGTATTCCAGAAAGTATAAAGATTTTGCCTGCTGGGCAGGTAAAAGCACTTCTATTTTAGTAAAAGAAAAAAAAATCATTTTTAGATTTGTTAATTTTTTTGGCTTTAAAGATCTAACTGGGTAGTGGAATTTTTTAGCAAATAAATTAACGCCTTGTGAGGAGAGCTAAAAATGGAAGAGAGCTTGGACAAATATGGATTAGGTTTAAAAAAATAAAAACTCGCTCGAACGGAGTAGTATAAATGCGGCTTAAAAATACAAACTTTTCGAAATGCATGAGCATATAAAACTTTTTAAAATGAAAATGATACATTGAGTTATGAGTTATTTTTCTTTAATAATACATTACAAAATCCGGAATTCGTAATGCCAACTTTTTTGACACATTTTTTATGGTGCGACCAATTGTACGATCATTGTAAATTTTTTTAAAGTCCATTAATGTACATGTAACAATTCCACTGAGTATAAATTTTTCCTGTACGCTGATCAACTCTCTCTCTCTGAAGACAGTGGACGATTATAAGACTTGCCATATACCGTATATCTACTATTATTTTTGTTCCTGTACCTGCATCTCCCTCTTTGATGGCAGTGGCAGACGTCAGATTTGAAGTACAGCAGTTTAATACATATTAACTTACCTGTTCTGTCGGATACCCTGGCGCTGTGGTTACGTACCTCATATTGCCAAATCGTGTTAGTATACTGACTTGAGTACACAAAAATTAAAAAAAAAATTATTAGTCAGTTGGCATTTAGTTATCGCTTATTGTAAATCTCAGGTCAAGCGGGTAAAATCAAATGTTAGTATCGGTTAATGGACATACTCTTTTTATATTAAAAAGAAAATTTTATTTAAAAGCGCATATTATAAAATAAAAAACATAAAAATATAATAAGAAAATAAAGGAAACTGAAAAAAGCGATAAAATATCGGAAATTTCCTCGATAAAAATGGCCAATATTAAAGCTCTTTTCTGGGAGCGAAATTTATCCATTGTCGGTACGAGGGCCGAGTTGATAAAACGTCTCATTGAAGAGATCGGGTCTACTGAAATTGAAATACGAGTCTATTTCAATTGAAATACGAGTCTATTTCAATTTCAGTCGCAGGATGATTGATGACTTACGTGGTATGCTGGAAAATTTAACGGCAATGCTGCAACGCCCGGCAAATAAGACTGCGTATGAGTGATATTTTAATAAAAAAGCAGACATTTCACTCATACGTACGTACTTACGTGATATGTAATGGGATCCCCCTGTTTTTTGCGAAAAAAATATATACACTGGTGCATATTCCTATAAACGCACTTAATTTTTTTCTGCATTTTTGTTATATCTTTGTTGTTCTCATCCAAAAGCAAAATTTAACTATTTTAATGAGAGACAACTTAACGGTACTTTTTAAAAGTAAACAATTTTTTTTCTTATTTTTGTTGTTTGCCTTAATTATGCGATCAAATGTTCTTGGTGCTATTTTAAGTGGAAGATTCGTATAAACGCACACTCGAAATTTGTTTTTAAAAAAGTGACCAAAAATAAAATATTATCAATTTTAGTTTTTTTTCAACCGAAGGTACCTTTCTAATAGTAATATCTCAATTTACTGTAACTTTTCCTATTTTAATCAATAATTTCATCACTTTTAAAGATGCCTAAGGGAACATTTTTTGTCCGATCAAGAAAAGATTCAAATTAAATTTTTTCACGACCAAGGATGCTCTAATAGAGAAATTGGACGTAAAATCGGTCGTTCGGAAAGTGTGGTGCGAAATTTCTTTAAGAAAGGTCAAAATTATGGAGTTCGCAAATCAACAAAGGGTAATACAAAACTAACAAGAAGACAACTTAATCTAATAAAACAAGAAGCAACCCGCAACAAATTGAATTCCACACAAATAAGGAATAAATTAAATCTTCCTGTGACTTCCAAACACGTTGCACACATTTTACGAAATGATGAAAACATAAAATGGAAAAAGCCGAAATGTAAGCCAATGCTAAAAAACACCATACAGAAAATGGTCTAAAATTCGCAAGAAAATATATGAAATGGACAGATGAGTGGAAAAAAGTAATTTTCTCTGACGAAAAAAAATTTAATTTAGACGGTCCAGACTCATACTCATGCTATTGGCACCATTTAAGATCTAAAGATGTTCGGATGTCAAAACGTAATTTCGGTGGTGGCAGTGTTATGGTTTGGGCAGCGTTTTCTGCAGTTGGCAAGTCGAAAATTTGTTTTGTTCCGACAAAAATGAATAGTTCGATTTATAACGAACTGTTGGAAGATGCTCTTCTCTCTTTTATGGACGAACAAATGGATGAAGATTGCATTTTTCAACAAGATAATGCTGCAATCCATGTTTCTAAGCAATCGAAATCTTGGTTCAATGAACATGGCATTCCTTTGTTGGACTGGCCAGCTTGTAGTCCGGACTTAAACCCAATGGAAAACTTGTGGGGATACATGGCCCGTAAAGTTTATGCAAATAATGCCCAGAATGAAGGCATAAAGACTGTGACAGAGCTGAAACTAAGAATTAAACAAGTCTGGGAGAAAATTGATTCCGATCTGCTTAAAAAATTAGTGGAATCAATGCCAGACCGTATTTTTGAAACAATCCATAACAAAGGATCATCCACACATTATTAATAATGCTACAATGGCCCAAACATTAAAGTGCGTTTATAGGAAAATACCCTTAAAAATGGCTGTTAATATCGAAAACTAAGTAAAAAAAATAATTAAAGTACAAATGAATTTTTTTTGTAAACAATATTTTAAGTGAAGTCTTAACTAATTTAATACACGAATTTATAGCCCCCTAAATATTTTCTTGTTTAATTTTTACCTTTTTTAAAAAAAAGTAGCGTGCGTTTATAGGAATATGCTCCAATGTATTTCAAACCCACTGCACAGGAAAACACCACCACGTTGCACCGACAAGGGGGCCTCACCGTAGTCAGACAGGGACCGAGGTGCCCAGGGCTTCCGGCACCCGTGGTACCACAATAAGCCTCAGGCCAGGCTTCGAAGCATAAATGCTTCTACTAGTGTAATTCCCAATTGACTTCGAACTGGTGGCCAAGATGGAGTGAAAAACACCAAATAGAAATACGGCAAACAGGAACAGCACGATGACCAGAAGCCGTAGACGGACAGGGGTTCGCAACAGGCTGCGAAACAATCAAACAATTAACACATACACTGTGTTATCTACGGCGACATCAACACTAACCTCTGCACCCTACTCACAAGCGCTACAAATGTCCTTGCGGACAGCTCCGAACAACCTCAACTCGTGACATGAAGTGCCCTCGCTGTAGCATTCCTTAGGTATATAGACCACGATTCTTTCCAGTACTTTTGCAAATACTGGCAAGAGACTGATGCCCCGAATGCCATCGGGACATAGCCCTCATTGATGCACCTACCACAAACTGCCTTCAAGTATTCAGGGATGGCTTTCTAGATGCTTTTACACATCTCTCCAGTCAACCAGTTCAAACCTGGCGACTTTCTACTCCTAACCCTACTGCTACAGTCCCCAATTTCCGACCTTTCCAAGTTAGGAGGATCAATTATCTCCTCAGGAGGAGGAGTATAACCAATTGACTCAACCTTTGAAAAAAAATACTCCCAATAAAGCGTCGGTACAGTCTCTCCATTATGACAACACGGTGTCGCCAACATGGAGACAAGCTAAACCTTTCTCTTTCTTTACACCCCTGCAGATATGGTAAACCCTTCCCCAGGAGTTATCCCTATTGTTCTGTACAAAATTCTTCCATTCGTGCACTTTGACTGTCACAAGCCTGTCCTTTCACGTCTTAAGGTCTTCAACATTGGCACGCCTACCCCTCTCGAAACATTTTCGGAGGTGTCACACTGGCCGCCGCATCATCTCCGAGTTTGTGGTCCACCATTTGACCCTCTTGGCTTCGCACGACGAGCTTGACCCAGCTATGCATCATTCGCCGTAGATGCTGACCGTTCTATCTTATCAAGCACGTCGTCTAAAGTCATCAATTGGCACCGATAACAGCGCCTCCATAGCACAACTCTGTTCCGTGTTCGCCATCGGTAAACGCCCACAGTCTCCCGAATACGTCGTTGATAAGTGATCATAATCTCAATGAGATCAATTACCTAAATTCGAAAGCAGTTATTGCTGCCCCATTCGCAGCCGTCACATCCATGTTTCTGACGCACATTGGTCCATCGAAGGTATATAGCTCGCTCGTCTCGTTCACCACGCTCAAATCTTTCAGGAACAATCATTCACCGAGCATATCCGCGCGTGAGGTTCGGATGACGGAAGCGAGCCTAGCCATCTGACTAAGCCACGAGAGAATGCGTTCGCATCAAGGCCGAGGATCACCGTAATACTACTCGCCGCGAGTAGTACCGTATCCATATACCCTAGATGGGGTTTCTATGGAGCGCCATGCCTGCAGTGGATGCTAGCCACCAGCAACACCTCGAACCGCCATTCCACATGAATGCAGACCCCACATTGGCTAATCACTATTTCCAAACATTCAAGTACACTGTCCTTCACTGTATAAGCGGGTATAGCACAAAGCACACCCGTTAAAAGCTAATAATATATATATTCTTATCTATATATAAAAAAATAAGTTTTCCTTTTGGGATGAACCCCATCATCCCATATAAAATTTGTGCATTAATTTTATATTTTGCTTATAAGAAATACATTTTATAGGTATAAAATAAGAAGGCTCCCAACTACGAGGGAAAGGTTACACTAGTTTGCAATATAAGTCAATTAAATTTTTTTGCAAACATGTAAAAACTTGCGATAATTTTTGGGGCACTGTATAACAAACAAATATACTTATATTTTTAACCAAAAACAAAGGATTACGCATAAGACATTTTTGACATTATTTTTAACGTGTAACACAGTAGGTGGTGAGGATTTATGTACCATCAAGAAAAACAGTTAAACATTTTCAAATGTGTACTTAGAAAGTTGAGAAATATACTTCATATATTGTAAGCGATAAAGCATCATAATTTCGATACGGATCAATGTATTTTCGTTTAGACTACAAAACAAATATAATTTGCCCTACACTGATTTACGTAGTCGTATTGTTTCTCTTTATAGGTTTTTCACAAATTTCGATAAATTAAATACGGAACTTTTTTTCTTTAAGATTTCAGAAAAATAAGCCACTGCTTTCATAAAAAACAGAAATAACAACAACAAACATACATATAGTACATATGTATGTGTGTTTATATCAGTCATTATGAACTTTATAGTCAGCAAGAGAGCAAGAAAATGTGATTTTGTTCTCCGCTCCATGAGAAAGAGAGTAGAGACAAAGTTTTTGTGTTAACCATTATTACTTGTCCCCCATATCTGAAGACGTACAAAATTTTGATTTTTCAAAAAAGGAAGGAATTTTTATATTATAAAGTCTTTGGCTTAGGTATACTTTAGTTCTTCTACTGAAATAATATATACATACGTATGTATTGCATAGTTTTAAGTAGGGAATAGAATAATAGGAGTAGCTGTAGTACAACGTAACGAATAGCGTTACAAACTGTCTAAAGTTAAAAACGGGTATTTCAAGTAGTGTAAATAGAATACGTAGTTGTAGCAGACGCTTTAGTAGAAGTTGAAGCGAAAATTCGATAACTTCCACTTTGTAGTGCGACAACAAATAAAATTTCATCAAAACGAAAACAAGCAAACAAACATTTTTTCTTAAATCAATTTTATTGGAAACAAACTTTTTTTTTTCTATCTATGTTTTTAAAAACAAAATATAAAATAAATATTTTCATTAATATATATGTTAACTAGGGTTACCATGCTTTTGAGCACAGTTTAATATTAAGTATGTTAAACATTGAATGTAATGCTGATGTAGAGAAATATGAAGTTGGATATACATTTATTAAACAATTTGATACATTTTTTGTTTAAAAATTGACATACATATTATTCTTGCACAATTCTCTAAGCGTTTGAAGAGGTTATCTGGCAGACATAAAGAAGACTTCAACATTCTGTTCTTTTCTGTTTTTTCTTGCTACATTACTCATCACGTCGTCAGCTTCAGCTACTATTACAACTCCTTTATTTTGTTCCAGGCCTTAAGTAAACATTAAATACATATCTTATTGAAATTTTTTTTTATTGAAAATATTATTATTATTAAGTTTAAGTCAATTTAAGTTATAAAGTTATATACAGAATGAATGAAAAATGGGAATATATATATATATATATATATATATATATATATATATATAAATACTATATCCACATAAGATGTTATGATAAATTCAATATCGTTTCAAAAAACTTAAGCAAAAAGTAAACGCACATAAAAATGACAAAAAGACCAATGTGTTCGAGTAGAGCACAACAGCGAACTATTGCCGGAACCTGCTAAGGACCAACAGCTATTTGACAAAAATATAGAGAAATTGGTAGCAGGTCTAGCAGCTCCAGAAAGAAATAAAGTGGAACGCCTACGTTTTCGTCACGAATAATAAAATTCAAGGTAGAACAGCTATAGTCAAACATGAAATATATACTGGCGAAGCGAGACCGATAAAATAGGCATCCAGAGGTATACCTCTGGCGAAGCGTAATGAGGTTAAGGAGCTGGTCAATGGAATGGAGACGCGCGGTGCAATTGAACCACCATCCTTGGAGCTCACCTGTAGTCTTAGTTAAAAAGAATGATGTCAGTACAAGATTCTGTGTAGACTACAAGAAGCAAAATGATGTCACTAAAAAGGACCGCTACCAAGGACTGACGACATGCTAGGTGGAACGAAGTGGTTCTCTAAATTGATCTACAAAGCGGGTATTGGCAGGTAGAGATTGCAGACATGGATAAGGAGAAAACTTATTTCAGTGGTGGCTTATGGCAATCCAAAGTTATGCCATTTGGACTCTGCAATGCACCGGCCACATTCGAGCGACTTATGGATCACGTACTAAAAGGACTCAACTGGAAAACTTGTCTGGTTTACCTTGATGACATAATAGTGGTGGGCAAAACTTTCGACGAACACCTCGAAAACTTGGCAGAAGTTCTGAAACGAATATCAATGGCTGGACTAAAATTAAGAAATGTGCATTGTTCCAAAAACAGGTAAAATATTTTGTTACAGCAGATGGCATTTCCACAGATAAAATACGAGCAGTAAAAGATTGGCGAAGATTTGGGAGTCTGCACATATAACGCTTTGTGCCTAATTTTGCGAACTTGGCAGAAAGCTTGCATGAGGTCACCTATAAATCTAAGGCGTATCATAGGGTGAATCGCAATAAAAGGCGTTCGAGACATTAAAAGACCTATTATGTGCAGCAATGGTGTATTAAGTCCCAGGTGAAAAATTCATCCTTGACAGTGATACCAGTGGATATAGTATTGGCGGTATAATTTCACAGTTGGTCAATGGGACGGAAGAAGTCGAAGGCTACTATAGTCGCTGTAGTGCGTGTACACTTTTTACCCACACTTTATTTAATTGTCATACGATCGTATATCTCTTATTATAGTTTATTGAAACATATTTTTGTATACAATTTTTATACACTGTTTGTTTAAGTCATTGTATGCATTTTTACTCTGTCAGCAGAAACAAATAGTTTGTTGACACATGAATTTCTGCATTGATATACATATATTTTTTTTATCCGTGGGAATAATGTATTGATCAATTATGCTGACTTAGATTTAATTTAGTATATAAGCTTGAATTTTGTAAAATAAAGAATAGAAGAAAAAGGAGAATCAATATAGAAACAAAACCAGTGCTTTTATTTTGATTCTCAACAAAAAAGGAGCATTTTGATGCTCGTATCTAGCGGCAGGAGTGCTTAGTAAATACTCAACTATTTTTTTTTTTTTATTAATCCTTTTTTTATTGATATTGCATCATCTGCCACCACATGGCGGTCCTGCGTAATTTTTAAAATTGTATTTCCGATCCTGCGAAATTTTTAAAATTGTATTTCCGATCATGTGAAATTTTTAAAATTGTATTTCTGATCCTGCAAAACTTTCCTGCAGAATTACCAAATTTAAGAGAGCAATATTTTTTTATTTCCCAACGCTAAAAGATTTTTATTTTTTTGGTTTCTGATCCTGCCGAACCGAGAATTTTTTTTACTACTTTTGGTAGATTTAATCTTCTAATGACATCCCAAAAAGAGATGGATGAAATTTTTAAAAAGTGGGAGCTTCTATTACAATCAGAAGAACACGTTCCCGAATTTATTGGTGCTGCTACTACCGAACCTCAGCAAGAATACATCCCAACACCAAAAAGTGTCAGCCCCAAACCAATTACTATCCAAGAGTATCAAGAGTCGCAGGGCAAACACAGGCAGAATATAAGAATTTTTAGAGAGGATCAACAGATTCACAAGCCAAAGAGGAGAGGAGGCAAGAAAAGGAGATTCCAAGGAACTTGCAAGGACCTACGGAGAGTGATAAACATAGCTCAAGGCCCCCAAAAGAAGAGACTGATACAAGAATTAATAAAGTTGAGAGAAAGGGGATGGGAGAATTTTAATTAATAAAGAAGTAAGGAAAATATAATCAAAGTTTGACAATTGTTTTTTTTTTAATAAAGAAAACCTTAGAAGTCATAAACGTAACTTTAGAAGATAGAATAAGATATACTCTAGAAGAACTAAACATGGGTATCGCGGACGCCAAAGTTGAAGGACAGACTAACGCATAAATAAACGCAAAATAGCTATTAGTCAAGAAATTATAATAATTTTATTGGGAATTTATGTTATAGTAGCAATATGGAAATTCTTACAATATTATATTAAAAAACAGGTAATCAGAAATAATATCCAGAGCGCATAGAAAGAAAAAATATAAATTAAATTTAAAATAAATAAAATTTTATAAGAGCTTAATGAATAAAATGTGTATTATATATAAAAAAAAAATAATAATAAAAGAAAACCTTTATCATTTAAAGACATTTAAAAAGCTCTATTTTCTCAAATGGAACAAATATTTGAGGAATTAGAAAAATTAATAGCAAATGCGAAGAAATCAAAAGTTAGAAAATACACAGAAGACACAATACAAGAAAAGCTAAAATTTATTGAACAGACAGGCAAGAATTTTGAAAAATTAGTAGGACATTTGCCCATCCAGTTGAGGAATCAGAATATAAGTAAATTTAAGAATCTAGAAGATACAGCGATTCAGATACTGGAAGCACACAGAGAAAATACAATGATATCAAATTTTAATAGTAAACAGGCCTCGGTCATAATTTCGACGTTCGATGGAAGTCCGAAAAACATAGACATCTTTTTGTCAATGGTAGAGTTGGTTTCCGACGAACTGAACGCTAAGGGCACGACAAATTTGATAAAATTTGTAATTGCAATGAGACTAAATGAGAAAGTTAGGAACGTGTTTTCGTTGGAAAAATTACCCACCACATTTGAAGAATTAAAAGTATCATTAACTAAGAATTTTAAGCCAACGAAAAGCACCAGTCGTCTTCATTCCGTGATTGGAGAAATGAAGCAAAGAGGTAGTGTGATGAATTATAGAGATAAACTCAGTTCATTAACCACAGAGCTGACTCTATTACAGGTGTCTGAGCTAGGTGAGGAGCCAAATGAGGTGGCAAAATCAATTATTAAGAGAATGAACGAAAATCCACTGTTGTTACGGTTCATTGACCTTTAATTGCGTTGTTTTCCCATAAAAACCCATCATCAAAGTTGACGAGAATAAGACTTGAACTATCGGACTACGATTTCGACATAATATACAAAAAAAGATCTAAAAACACTAACGCGGATGAATTGTCTCGTATTGAAATCAATTCAAAGGTCTTAAAAGACATGATCCCTCACTGTATTGATGAAAAAGAAAAGAAAACCTTGACAATAACACGAAGTATGTATAACAATAAAAAAACGATGAAAAGAGTACTCAGAATAAAAAGCAAAACGGCATATCTCGAATGGAGATTGATCACCTCCATTAATGAAATAAAGCATATGCAAAGAATGATATTTATATATAATGAAAAGTTGCAAGAAGAATTAAAAAAATAATGATAAAATAACGCGTATAGTATGTGGGGAAATCGAAAATCCTATGTTTTCAGCGACATTTATGGATAAACTTTTACTGAAATTAAAAAAGTTGAAATTTAAAAAGTACGTAATATATGATAATGATGAAATATTTAAATACATAACGGCCGAAAAATTAAAAGAAGAATATAATAAAATAAACGAAAATGATATTGATATAATTATATACAGAATGCCAAGAAGAATAAAAGATAATATAAAACAATACAGACTGATAGAAGAGTTTCATGACTCACGGCATGGAGGACACTTTGGGGTCAAGAAGACATTATCCAAATTGAAACAACGATTCATTTGGAAGAATATGAATAAAATGGTGAAAAATTGCGTAAGAACATGTGACGAATGCCAGAAAAACAAACAAACAAAACATACAAAAGAACCCTGAACTTTAACCGATACGTTTTGATACCGTCGTAGTAGACACAGTTGGACCATTGAGACCTTCTGGACATTTCAGGTACATACTTACAATGCAGTGTGAACTGACAAAATATGTAGTTGCTTGTCCGATGGAATCAACAGACGCAAAGACAGTAGCAAAAGCTTTGGTAGAGCATATTATATTAAGGTATGGTTTATTTAGCGTTCTTAAAACGGACCGAGGTACAGAATTTGCCAATGAATTAATGAAAGAAGTTTGTCTATTATTAAAAATAAAACAACATTTCTCAACACCTTACCACCATGAAACATTAGGCACTATAGAGCGAAGTCATCGCGTTCTAAACGAATATTTTTTGAATTTCGTAGACGATAACAATTGGCATAAATGCATATCATACTTTTGCCTTTAACACAACACCAAATGACGACACAGACTATTCGCCGTTTGAACTAGTTTTCGGCAGACTTCCAAAGCTGCCGGGTGAAGACTTTACTAATTTTAGAGGAACATATAACCTTGAAAACTATGCGAATGAACATTAAAAAGAGCGCGTGAAATTATTCTTAGTGTAAAAAAGAAAAGGAGTTTAGATTCAGAAAAGAAACAAAATAAACTGAAGATTAATATAGGAGATTTAGTCTTACTAAAAGTAGAATATAGAAGAAAATATAAACCACCATATAAAGGTCCATATAAGGTTATGAATATAGACGACTTAAATGTCACTATTGAAATTGACAGTCCAAATTTTAAGATTGTACACAAGAACATGCTTAAAAAATTAAATTCTTGATATTTAGACAAATACATTTAGACAAATACATATTTAAGTTATAAAAATATTTTTTTTATAATTCATTAACTTTGGAAATTAAAATACTTCATTATGTAATAAGATTCTTTAATATAAGTTTATTAACATAAAAAAACAAAAAAAATTTTCATAAATTACTGTGTAATAAGAACCTTTTAGTATAAGTTCACTAAACCCAACAATTAAAATATTTTTAGAGTATGTTATAAGAATTTGTATATTTTATTTTATTTTTTTGAAACGAATTTTATTTTTAATAATATCCAAAACTAAAAGGATGAGGGTGTAGTGTGTGTACACTCTTTACCCACACTTTAGTTAATTGTCATACGATCGTATATCATTTAGTATAGTTTATTGGCACTTATTTTTTATACAATTTTTATACACAGTTTGTTTAAGTCATTGTATGCATTTTTACTTTGCCAGCAGAAACATATAGTTTGTTGACACATGAATTTCTGCATTGATATACATATATTTTTTTTTATCCGTGGGAATAATGTATTGATCAATTATGCTGACTTAGATTTAATTTAGTATATAAGCTTGAATTTTGTAAAATAAAGAACAGAAGAAAAAGGAGAATCAGTCTAGAAACAAAACCTATGTTGTTATTTTGATTCTCGAAAAAAGGGGCATTTTGATGCTCGTATCAAGCGGCAGGAGTGCTTAGTAAATACTCAACTATTTTTTTTTATTAATCCTTTTTTTATTGATATGGTATCATCTGCCACTACACCGTACGCTGTCAAATCCTGAACGGAATTATTGTGTTACTCGACGTGAGCTGGAATGCATAAAACATTACCCTAACTATCTATATGGTCAACATTTTCTGCTAAGGACTGATAATTCCGCACTGAGATGGCTACGGCAATTTAAGAACTCTGAAGGACAACTGTCATGTTGGTTTGAGCGCCTCCAGGCTTATGACTTTAGTATTGAACACCGAAGTGGCATAAAACACCACTTCGGCTTTGTGATTTGGAATGTAAACATTGATTGCAAGCTGAGCTGAAGGAATCCATCATTGATATCCCGCTAACGCAAATAGATGCAAACGAAGAATGGTCAGGAGCGCAAAGGAGTGACCCAATATTTACAAAGATTATAGCAGCAAAAGAGGAGTTCAGACGGCTCACCCTCAATGAAATATCACCAGAAGCTCCTCTTACAACAGCTTATTGGGCATAATGGCACAGTTTGAATTTAATTAAATGGTGCCTAAACCGCCATTGGAAAAGTGCAGATGGCAAAACTTTATCCAATCTAAGAGTGGTGTCTTTCTCCAAATTGAAGGACGACACCTTTGGTGGTGGGCACCTTGGGGTGACAAAAACTTTGGAAAAAATAAAATAATATTTTTATTGGGTTGTATGTCAACAAGCACTGGCGGATTGCATAGCAAACTGTACCCAGTATATTGCAGTTAAAGGCCCAGTAAGAAGCCGAGGTCAGCTGCAACAATATAACACGGCCGCACCCTTCTGGCGGATAGCGATGGACGTCACAGGCCATTTGCCTATCAATAATGTCGCAAACCGTTATGTTCTCGTAGTGATGGATTATTTCAGCAAATGGCCGGAAGTGTATGCCATACCCAATCAAGAGGCGAATACAATTGTAAATGTTTTTGTAAATTGCTGGGTATGCTGCTATGCGGTTCCAATATAGCTGCGTTCCGATCGAGGTAGAAATTTCGAGTATGCTATATTCAAAGAATTGTGTGAGATATACGGTATTAAGAAGACTCCAACGTCGCTGCTTCATCCACAGTCTGATGGAATAGTAGAATGCTTTAATCGAACCCTGAAGGTGCGAAAAGTAGTGAACAACGAACACCTAACGAGGTTTCTACTGGCGTACCGATCAGCTATCCATGACTCAACATCGAAATCAGCTGCCATGATTACTTTTGGGACTGAGCAAAAATTACCTGGTGATTTGGAGCTTAGTGTTAAACCTAACAGGAAAGACCGACTGGCGAGCTATGGGAAGAAAGATAATGAGCCTATTCGGGACGAACAGTGTTAGGAAAATAAAAATGCTAAAAAGAAAATACACCACAGCAGGGACTGTATTGTGATTTTAGCTATAAGCTTTATTGGCTTGTGACAAGGCTCCATAATTTCCATAATTGTCTATACTATTAAGAGTGCTACCATCTGCATGTTTAACGGCATTGCCAGTTCTATTCGTTTTTTGTATATTATAAATTTACACTATTTGAATTTAGCGTAGATAAATAGAAATTTGTAATAACTATAAGAATATTCGAAATTGGTAATGAAACGCTATAAAAGATGGCGCATTGCGTTTGGAAAGAGTTAGTTATCGTTTGGCTGGCATAAAGTAAAGTCGTGTTTAGGTGTAAATAAAAATCTTAAGTTGTTGAATTAAAACGAACTATACAAAAATAAGTCATGTTATAACTCGAGAACCAATAAACCAATTTACAAAGTAATACATTCGTTGGAAAGGTGCATTTTCACCAGCCCACTAGGTAACCCAATTAAGCCCACCCAGGTTTTATTGGGTATTATATTTCAAAAAATTCAGGTGAGTTTTTTTATATAAAGGTTTTCGTACTTTTTTTTGCAACAAAAATTGGGGTTATTTAAGTATTGGGACTATACATTTACTTGTTCCGTGCTTGAGCTCAAAAAGATAATGAAAAAACAAATTTATCAAATCTCTGCTTACATCTTTTTCCCACCTCTGAGCGAATTTCCAAACACAGTCGCACAAAAACTTCTCGTCTCTTAAGGCGCTCAAACTTTAAAGCTGATTTTGTATTTCTTCAGAGGAAATGATTCGGACAGATAGTTTCTTAAAATGTAGACTGTAAATCGAAATGCATTTAAACTATTGCGTTTGCTTTCCTTACACTTTTTGTTAAAAAACGGAGAATCCACAGTCTCATAATACATGATTCAAGCGAAGTAATTGCAGTCTGCTCCGACTACCGAGTTTTAGCAGCTCATAGTATACAATGCCGCGTTGATCCCACCAAGAAAGCAAAGTTCTATTATAAATAGTATAACAACGTGATTGTGTAATCAAACAAAAAATATTGTCGACTGGAACGAAATTTGGAAGCAGTTATAAAATCCAAAAAACCCATAAAAATCCAATAAAACCCGGTGTGTTGGGTTTTTGCCAACCTTGATTTTCACTGATGGTTTTTTTAACTGGGTGATACCGCGCCCATGTGTTTTTTTGTATTTATTTGTCTATATATTTAAAACGGTAATAGTTAGAGTTTTTAAATTTTAAATTTTGCTCAAATTACTTTGTGGTCAATACAAAACATCAGTTAAAAAGTGGGCAGAACTCCACCTTTTCCGGAATATTTTTAATGTACATCCAATTAAAAAATGACCCGTATAAGAGTTTCTAAATCATTAGGGTTAGTTGATGTGGAAGCAATAGGGCGAGAATTCATAACCGCTTCAATTTCTACTAAAGCCGTAGATAAATCCTCATAAGAAAGAACAGTACTTGCAAGTGTTCTAAATGAATAACCTTTAGCAGTTCTAACCACTGCCTCCCACAAACCTCCAAAATGTGGTGTTCGAAGAGGGATGAACCGTAAGTCTATTAAGTTCGATGCTGTCTGTGTATGACAGAATTTCTGATTTAATTGGCTCTTCATGAAATTTTTTGTAGAACTCTCTTAATTTTGCCCCTGATACCGTTTCAAGATACCGTTTCAAGATGGACAGCCTTTGATACGAAACATACAAATACGGCTATATGGACGTCTTCCTTGAATTCTTAAATAAGTCAAAATAGGACCAGCAAAATCAACACCAACAACTTCAAATGAGCGTGAACCAAACACACGATCCTTTGGAAAATCTCCCATCACTTGGCTGAGCATCTTAGGCTCGTAATGAGAGCAATGCACACACCGATAAACAATTTTTGTGGCTAATGATCTGGAATTTACTATTTAAAACAGCTGTTGAATTAGAGAGGCCAAAGCCCGAGGGCCAGCAGCTTGTCTTGGGTAGGAGCCAAGGAAACTTAGTCTGTGTTGGGATATTAGAGTTAAATAATCGACCACCGACTCGAATAAGTAGTATAGTAGTGGATACGTCGTCTTTAAATAAAGCCAAAAATGAAAATTGATCCGTAACAATTTTTTTTATTAATTTATCAAATTCTGCAGCAAAGTGGTGTTGCTGAATCACCCAAACAATTCTTAACAACGCATGGTTTAACTCATCTGGAGAAATAATGAGGTTTTTATTCATCATGTTGCTTTTGTAGAAGCAAACGATGACGGTGTTTACAAAAATGGCAGGAATATCGGGAGATACTGTATGTAGACATGACCCATCGATAAACAGTTGACACACAAGTTTTGTGTTTTAGCCTGGTAAATGCGCTGATCTACAGGCAGAACGAGAAAACGTTGATATGTGGTGATATAATGTCTAGATTTAAAGTACTGATTGCATGCAGAACTTTTAGCTGTAGTTTTAGCAACGAATGAATGTTGTTTTGTAAATGGCGTATTATGTGAAGAATTTTTTTAACTCAAAATTGATTGATTGTCGGTAAATCTTCTGCACTGAGCATCCAATTGTTCACACGTTTGTCCAACATTAAAGAGCAGTTAGACCAAGAGGGTAATTGATTGTAATCAATAAACTCGTCCCACTTTAATTAGTGAATGACAATGCATCACAAATTTGTTCATGCATATTCAGTAGTCTAAGTAAGCTATAAAGAGCTGATATTGTATCCACAATATTTCGCAGTTGATTGGGAACAGGTTTTGACGATTTTGGGATCTCAAACATAGCGGTAACGTTTTCCAAAAAAATTAAAAATTTGGGTATAACCTTTGGGTAATTCTCGTCCGTCACGTAAAAAGCTTTAACTGTAGCCAGCCCTTCTCCACTCAGGCAGAATAATAAATGATTAAACTTTTCTGATATTGGACTATTTAGATCTCTGTGAGCCAAATTATTAAAAGAATTAATGAAATTTTTGTTTTCGGAACACTTCCCTTCAAATTTCGGTAATTTTGTTGGGCAAGCGGCTTGAAGATGTTGGAAGTACAAAAAATTACTGTTCCTGAGTACGCGAACGTCTCCCTTGCCCCATAACGGTCCCTATTCGACTTTTCACTAATATGTATAATTCATCTATTTCAGCTCTACAAGTTTCCTGTTGTGACAATCGTTTAATTTGATTCTGGCAATACGATGCATGTTTGTATCTATTATACCTAATCTACGCTCTAGCTCGGTGTGGGATAAATTAGCATTTGATTCGACGGTGTTCTTAATACGAGTCAGACTTCCTTTGGATGAAGCCCGTAATTGCGTCAACTTTTCGACAGTCCTTCTTTTTTGTGATGAACCACTTTCATCTGTCATTATAAATATAACCCTTTTAAGAGCGGTGAACAAAGTTTTCCTTTAATGGCAATCAGAAACTGTAACGAGTACGAATTTTATACTTTTTCCTTGAGGTGTATAATAAATTTCTAAAGTCCTCTCACGGTCGTCAATGTACGAGGACTGCCTAGTTTGACAATCCGAAATCAGATGAAAAATCTTAAAAATTTTCTTAAGTTCCGCCTGATATGCCATATAGACCAAATACAAAAATTTCCTTGATCAATGTTCACTATTCAAGTTCTTTTATTATACAAAATTTTATTATACAAAATTTTAACTTAAGTTCATAATTCTTAGTGGTTAAATTCCAAAAGCAAAACAAAAATCAAAAAAAAAGTTATGCATACTTCCATACATATGTAAGTAGATATGTTTTAACGTACAAACCTACGTATTCTTACATTTGCATAATATTATTACCATTACTACTACAGCTACTCAAGGAGCTAATTTCGTTTTTGTTGTATTACTTGTTTTGTTGTATAATGGAATTAAAGGTTTGTTATTATAGTTATAATTTAGGTGTCTAAGATAACAAAAATTAAATGTTTTACTTTGAATAAATCTATTAGTAATATATATATATATATATATATATATATATATATATATATATATATATATATATATATATATATATGTAATAATAAGTGCTGTGGTGCCCAACCTTATTTTCGTAACAATATATATAATATACGAGTCTTTAATTGTCTCGACAAGAAAATTTGCTTAGATTTTGAGCAGCACTGTATGTAAATATATGCATCACGTATTTTATAGTGTGTTAGTCACTGTGGTATGTTAGGTAAGAACCCACCTTCCAACCAAGAAGTCGTCGGTTCAATTCCAGGCCACGCCATCTGACAATTTTCAACAGCGATATCACCTCACAACATTACTAGCGACTGGTTATGTGTATTTAGGCTGTGAGAAACTTCACTAACATATATATCTGCCGTTCGGAACCGGCGTTTATGGGTCTAGTTGATCATTCTCCATATATAAAAATCAATATTTATTTACAGAAGATGAGGAAAGGTTATTTTTGGTCACGAGTGCATATCTTTTTCGATCTACCTTGGTTTTCACGTTCTTTGTGAGACGTTAAAGGTTGTCATATATACATAAATAATTAAATTTTTCCAAATAGTTAATAGTTATTTTCAATAAATATACAAATATATTTACAAACGTATAAAAATTATACTTGTTTAAATTAACCGGTTATTCGTGTTAAATTAACCGGCTTATTCGGTATTCGAAAAATGAAGATTTTGGAAAAACTGTATTAAACAAAAAAAAAAAAACGGTTAAAAGCGGTCGAATAATAACCGTCCGATCTCCCTAATATGTACATATGCATATATTACGTAAATTATCAATAGCACTAAAGTTGATATTTTAAGAAAAATATGGACGCTCAAAATTAAACAATATAATAATATAATAATTTAAAAAAAAATTAATTATTATAGTTTAGGTAGATGCGTTAAAAAAGGGAAAAGTTTGTGGTTGAGTTTCGACAATGAGGCAATCAATATTATCTCACTTGTGCATTGATGTTTTTTCAAAATTTGTGGCACCAGAACCAGTAAGCTCAATTGGATACAGCATTAGTTAAAATATTCAACATACTCGTATGACATATAATAACATATAGTTGCAGAATTGAGTTGTGCACCCTACAATTTATTTCCATGTTAAAAAGATAAATAAACTCTATACTGAAAACGACCATCGACCACCAAATGCACGCAGTAAAATAAATAAATAAAAGTATAAAAACAAGTACGTGTTTGTTTACAAATAAAAGTAAACTACAACAATAAAGCAAACACATAACAAGACAAACAAGAAAGAACAACAACACAGTAAGCACTGACACAAACAACTTTTTAACCATTGAATTGCCGTACAAGAACTCAAAAGAAAGAAAAGGAAAGAAATGAAGAAATGGTATCTAGCTGAAATATCGAGATGTTCGAGGGCTTTCGAAATATTGTTAGTCAGCCATATAAAAGGCACATCGACATGGGCAGCAGTCAGTTGAAGTGAGTAAACTCAGTGAGTAGAGCTTATAGGGAGTAAACTCGTGAAGTGAGTCGTAATCGTACTCAAGTTGTATAGATCAGTTTAGTTGGAGTTAACTTAGTGTAAAGGGAGTTTAGTGTGGATAACTTATGGTTAAAAGGTCGCAATTGGACCTGAGTTGTAACGATCGGGTTGAAAGATCTTCAGGTAGAAAGAAAAATAAAACCTAAAAACTAGGGTCGGAGTATTCAAGATTCAATTAGGGCACAGTTGGACAAGCAGAAAACGATGACGAACATTATGGCGTTAAATATAAAGATAGACATGTTAGAAAATATATGTAAGCCTCAATTTAAAAGAAAAGTTCTCTAATAACAATTCTTCTTCATGGAATCAGGTTATATAATGCTGCAGAAGAGAACTGTTGATTTTTCTGATTAGTATAATGAACTCATATTAAAAAATATTAAACAGAAATAAAATTTGCGTACGAATAATTAGAAAAAGAATTTAATGAAAAACCCATTTTTGCACCCAGCCATGACCAGAATATACATACCTCAAAATAGCTGAAGATGAAAGAAAATTATTTAACATTTGGCACCCTTACCTGTTTGGAACCCTTAATGAATCCTTTAGAACTCTTAATGAGATAATAGAAGATAATACATTGACACAAGGCGACATTAAAAATATTTTATCCCATATAAACAACGAAACCCAATTTATTCAAGACTTAAAAAGGCAATTAGTGTATTACAAAATCAAATCGTTTAAAAGGTATTTCTGGACAGATTTTAGACAACGTAAAAAGTTATTACCAATATTTCAAGGCATTAAATTAGGTCTGGTTCTAAGTAGGCAGGGAATTCTGAACCCAGAGTTAATAAGTCTGGATAGAATGTCTACGTTAAGTATAATTCAATTTGAGTATATTAAATTTATAGAAACAAAAATATGTACTGTATTTCATAGCTTAAATTCCTAATATAATGAAAACTTATTCGATTTTAAAAGTAATTCCCTTTACTACAATTGCCAATCATACCGAATTGAGGTTTGATGTGATTAGAGAAGTTACCAATATTGATAACTTGCTTTATGAAATAAAAGGTCCAAAAATTAAATAAATATTAAGAAGATAAATGAAGATAAACACAATTTTTTACCGATTCTATCAATTTTTTGCTGCCTATATATTTATTTTTATAAAGAAAATGCTAAGACGGCACTTGAAGTCTCCCGCTGATATATTTACTGAGATGTAGAATAATAAATATTTTTTTTGTGGGAGGTGCCACGTCTAAGATATACAAAAATAAATATTTACTATGTATGGAAGGTAATATGCGCACTGGTCTAATTCCGCCCATTTTTAACTGATGATTTGCATTACCGACCAAGTCATATAGACCAAATTCAGAAACTTCCACTTTAATCGTTCCCAAAAATACAAGAATCAATATATACTTTGTATGGGAGGTACAATGCTGTTGTTGAATACAACCAACTTTTTAATTGATTATTTATAGTGACTATCAAGTCATCTAGACCAAATTTAGAAACTCTTGTATTAACAGTTTTCAAGATATACAAAAATCAATATCCGATTCCGCCCACTTTTTGACTGATAATTTGTATTGACTTCGAACCTATTTGGACTAAATTTAGAGTGTCGTACTGTTACCGTTTATAAGGTATAGACAAATAAATAATTCGACGGGCGTGGCACAGCCCTTAACGAATTTGAATCCTTTATTTGCATAATAATAATATTTTTATGTACCATATGTTATCGTTTAATATTATCAATATCGTTTAAAACATTCATACAATTACACACTACTACTACTACTACTACTACTACTACTACTACTAACTTAAATGAATTAAAAATAAGATTGCATAACATAAAAATCGGAGAGAATATTGCCTATGTTATTTTTACGGTTTTTTCATTATATTAAATTTATTGAGAACTTTTCTATATTGCAAAAAGATTTATGTTGTAAACAGTCAAGGTATTCGCGAGGACGCGAGCATCTCTGAAGGAGGGAGGTTAAACATAAATAATATACTGGCTTGTGAAGTGGCGTGGCAAACTTATTCCTATAAGTTTTGTTTTGCAATTTTACTTTTAAATATAAAACCCAAATTTGTTTCCTAAAAATTGCTCTTATAAAATCAGCAAGTTTGATAAATTTTATAATTTTTGTAGTATCGGTGTGAACAGCAGCCAGAAGCGTTGCAAGAACTGCAATCGCATCCCAAAAAATGCATTGTTTGGTGTGGATTATGGGCCGGTGGCATCATTGACCGTACTTTTTCAAAGACGACGAATGCAGGAACGTTACTGTGAATGGCGAGCGCTACCGTGCGATGATTACAGTTTTTTTGCCCAAAATGGAAGAGATGGACTTGGCTGACATGTGGTTTCAACACGACGGTGCCACATGCCACTCAGCGCGTGAAACAATGGCCCAATTGAGAGGCGAGTTTTATTTCACGTTTAGGGCCGGTTAATTGGCCGCCTAGACCGTACGATATAACGCCTTTAGACTATTTTTTGTAGGGCTATATTAAGGCTCATGTCTATAGACACAAGCCCGCAACGGTTGAAGGCCAATATTGAAAAATTTATTCCTGAGATATCTGCCGATATGTAGAAGAGAGTATGCCATAATAAGACCCAGCGCATGAAATGTTTATTTTACATGAAATAATCTTAAAACGTTATTATATAGACTGTTCTATCGATTCAAATAAAGATTTCATACATTTCTCTAAATCATGTGTTTTTTTAATCAAATCTGAAAGCTCTTTAAAAATCACCCGATAATTTTAAGACGTTTAAAAATAAAATTAGGTTTATAATGAAATTGAAATTTAATTGAAATATAATTTTTCACTTACTTATGTGTTATACTCACTTATACAAACGCATTTAAATTTTCCAGATTGATCTAGACAACATAACATCAAACGATCAAATAATGGATATTTTAAGTCGACCAGCGAAGGACGTTGGCGTTTCTGCATTTAGTAAATACCATTTTGCACTTTTAGAAATAATTCGAGAAAGACTAAATTTTAATGTTAATTACCGAAATGCAAGAGGATGGGCTGGAAGGATCGAAAATTCTACATTTCGTTTAGGGTATATTGGAATTATGCAACGCAATGAGGCGGATATTGGAGCATCGGCTTCTTATAATCGCATCAATCGGTTCGCTGAGTTTGATATAATTCAGCAAAGTTGGAAGTTTGAAACATCATTTTTATTTAGATTTACTCATTACCTTAACATGCATAATAAAAGGGGAAATTTTCTGGCACCTTTCAAAATTCAAGTATGGATTCTTACTGCTTCAACAATTATTACTTTAAGCATTATTTGGACTTTAATCGAATACAGTGAATACTTAATGCGCGCGGCATTCATGAATCAAGAAAATTTTCGCGGTTACTTTTGCTGTATAGCGCTAAATTTAATAGGTGCCCTTTGTCAACAAGGTCTCGATCCAGTACCAAAAAAATGTTCTTCACGTATTATTATGATAACATCATTCATATTTGCTTTAGTTATGTATAACTATTATACATCGTCGCTAGTTGGTGGACTTTTAAGTAATACAGAACAAGGGCCTTCGACTGTCGACGAAATAATATCTAGTGAACTTCGTCTTTCATTTGAAGATATTGGATATTACAAAATATTTTTTCGAGTAAGTAATTAATTATAATTTAACAAAGAAATAACATTTATTTTCGTTATTTTAGGAAACTAAATCTGAGCAAATTGTACGACTTTTAAAAAAAAAAGTTTTGCCATTTAGGGACCCAAAAGATTTACCAGTATATACACATATAGAGGATGCAATTCCGTATTTAAAGCTAGGAAGATATGCATTTCATTGTGAAGTTGTAGATGCCTATCCAGAAATAGCGAAACATTTTGATGCTGAAGAAATTTGTGATTTACGAGTAGTGTCAGGTCTTCTGGTAACTGAATTGTTAAACTCTGTGGTTCACAAAAATAGTCAGTACACTGAACTTTTTCGTTTATTGTAAGTATTTACTGTAATCATTTTTTCAATATATACATATATTTTTTTTTCGAATATATTTGCTTTTTTCCTGTTTGAATGCACGAAAAAAACTTGAACGGAAAGTAAAACATACTATATTATGTAATTTTTAGCATAAATTAAGCCAAGTGAAAGGTTAACCGTTTGATTTTGTTTTAAGAACTGTGTCTGCCTGCTTTATAAATTTTTATTGAAAGCGAGAATACTTGACATGAACAGAGTAAAAGTAATTTTTTTATTTTTTTACAAAATACATTTTATTGGTAAAACGTATATCGTATAAATATAAAATTACAGAATCAAAATTATTAAAACTAAATAGTAATACAATAGTTTTGACATACCTGCACAACTAACTTTTGCAAGAACTTTTGTGCAGATGAGCCAAAAGTACAGCTAAATTAAATGCCTTTACCTGCCTTATCGTGCAGATATGTAAATAATTGACTATTGCTTCAAACATCAGCAAATCGTATGAAATTAAATTATGACAATTTGGTCCTTGTAATCTAGTGATTATTACAAGGAATAACTTTGAACAACAAAGTAATTGATTCGTTTTTTAAAGTAAAGTAAAATTCACTTTATCCATTTGTTTTTTTTTTTTTTTGTTAGATGCAGCTTTCCAAAAGAAAAAGTCATGAACAGTCACAACTCAAAATTTGTAAGTGTACAAACTATTTTTAATACTACGGTTTTAATTATTGAGTTTCATATTAAAGTACACCGACTTATAAGATAGTTTACTTATTTGTTATAAGTTTGTGCAATATGTATAAATATATACGAGTCTAAATGTATGACCGACCCCCGCTAACTTTGGAGGGCTTACCCACCTATGTTAGTGCCTCCCCTCTAGAACCTCCATGGGGGCGGTCCGCATACATAAATTTCAAAAACCAACCATTTTTGGCACTTTACATGAAAAAATCAGCGAAATGGCTATTTGTTTTGGCTCACAAGTCTGGGCAATTTCGCACGGTTCTCTGATGTCGTCGCTAAAACAGCGTCTAAATTTTCTGGTATAACTCGTTTAGAAACGCTTGATAGTTACAGTATCATCTTTTCTACTCATCGAATGAAAACGCTAACTAATTGGTATCGTCTAACCGTTTGCGAAGCACTTTTAGTCTGCATTTGTCTTTTTCTCTTTGAACTTTCGATTTATCTATGATGAGAGGTTGGCCATGCCGATCTTTCATTTCGAGATTTTTTAATAGAGCGGTTCGCAATGCTCAGGAGCACCAAACCTGTCACACATCAAGGCAAAGTTAAATAAATCTTATCTTTCTGTGTATTGTGAACCATTTTCTATCCATATCTTCTTCAACCGATGGCGGTATGTTGAATCATCGGGATGCATTGTTAGCATTGACGACATAACCACTGCTCCTCACACTTCACTTTCATCACAAATGCATCGACTGTTTGTCTTCTTTAATTATGTTAAAAATGTATAAACTTTTTGAGGCGTTCTGGAACCAACCCGCATGTACATACAGATGCCTTCAAATCGCATTTGCATTTTCCAATACTGAAAAAATCCCAACAACACAATATAACTTCATTGGGTTTTCCAAATTCCTTTTTACCTGAATGTGGTGGTCGGCCATACATTTCGACTCGATTGGGGACTTTTGGGGCATTTAAAAGGGCAAAGTGGGACTTTTCAAAATTTGATCTTTGGGTTCAAATAAGGAACATCAGATTTCATTTAGAGTTATGGCTCCTTGGGCAAATTTTTTTATTTTGATCCATAGAATACGATTTTCCTTCTCACTTGGGCAATTTTTTTTTGCGTCCCTGTTGTTGAGATTCTTTCAGTATTTCAAAAGACTCAACATAAATGTAAAGAGGTGAAGTAAAAAAAAAATAAGAAAAGGAAAGAATTTTAAAAGAAGAAAGCTTACAAAAAATGTAAAAAAACATTACAAAAATTAATGTACTCGTAGCTCGCCAATCGCTCTAGATGTACCTTTTTAATTTTTGATCTTGGGCAATTGTTTTTCTGTATTTGGTATACCACATCGTTTAGCCTCTTGACTACCTTATAAGGTCCATCCCAGTTAGTTTGAAGCTTGGGAGATAATTCTTTCATCCGCTGTGGGTTGTAGAGTAGAAACAGTTGTCCCTCATGGAAGCCCTCCGTATTTGCTGCACGATTATATCTGGCTTTCTTTCTATCGCTGACTATTTTAATTCGTGAATGCACAAATGCGTGAAGTTCATTGAAGCTCTCTTGGTTTTCAGCGTATGTGGCATTCCCCTCTTAACACCAAACTCTAAGCCACAAGGTAGTTTTAGCTCAGCCCCGACAATAATCTTGGCTGATGATTTAGATGTTGAGACATTGACAGCTAATCGGTACGCAAGAAGAAACCTCGGTAGGTGTTTTTTTAAATCCTTCTAATGCTCACTCACTACTTTTTTCAAGTACTCCTCCAAGTTTTAATTAATTCGTTCTACCATTCCATCGGACTGCGGGTGAAGCGGCGTCATTCGACTCTTCTTAATACCGTACGAGGGCGGATTGATATTGAAGCTATCTAAGAAAAAAACATTTTTTTTTCAAAAACCATTCATTTCTCAACGTAGTCTCCTTTTAGCTCAATACACTTAGTAAGACGATTTTCCAACTCTTTTATACCATCTGAATAATACGATTTTGGGAACTCCTCAAAATACGCATTAGTTTCGGTAATCACTTCTTCGTTTGAGATGAATCTTTTTCCTGCGAGTCATATTTTTAAGTTTGGAAAGAGGAAAAAGTCACTAGGAACTAAATCTGGACTCGAAGTGGATTTCTCGTAGTTTTAGCATCGTATTTAATGCTGTGTGAGCCGGTACGTTGTCTCGAAGAAAGAACACTTTTTCTTGTTTAAATGTTGTCGTTTTTCCTTGAATGCATCAACCAATTGATCCAATAATGCACGATAATACTCTCCTGTGATTGTGGATCCCTCTTCAAGATAAGCAATATTCCGTGTGCATCCCAAAATACAGTGTCCATAACCTTGCCAGCCGATTTCGCTGTCATTGCTTGGATTGATTTTTCGTTTCAGGTGTGTAGTGGGACTCTTTTGTTGTTTGATATAAATTGGCCCATTTATTGTTTTGCGATGGTGAAATGGATCTTGACATTTTGCGTGGAGCTGTACAGTTTCTCTTGGAGCTGCCGCTCTTTCCACAGTTAAAACATTTTAATTTTGATTTCTGCTCTGCTAGAAGCCTCTTGACCTATTTTGTTGATTTCATTTTCCTTCTCTGCCATAACTTCCATATTACCCACCTTGTATATTTGTGGCTGTGATATCGTGCCAACGCCATGGTGTCTGCAAAGGTTGTCCTTTGCATACCCCCACCCCTATACAGCTAGCTTAATATCAAGGTCACGTATGCCGTTAAAGAAGAATTCGGTTTTGAGATGGTCGACTAGTGAGTAATTTTCCACTGGGTAGGTAAGCTGCACCAACCTCTCGACTTCCATTGCAAAGGCTTGAAACGACTCATTAACCTTTGCGTTCGGCACCTTAACTCCATGCGGTACAAATCCGTTTGTGCTCGTCGCCAAATTTACGCTGTAGCGTTGTAGTTGTTTCTGCAGCTGACTGTCATAGTTTCTAAAATCTCTACCGCAGCACCGTTTAACGCCAAAATTAGTTCTAGAGCCTTCTTTTCATCATCCCATCCGTTTCTACTGGCAACTGTTTCGAACTGGAATTTAAATACGGATAGGGGTGAGCTACCATCAAAGCAAGAGGTTTTTATTCTGCTGAAAACTTCTGGTATAATACGTTCTGGTTCCGGCCGCTGGCACTATAGACTGATTCTAGATTTGTCACTCTTGCGTCGACGTCAACATCCTTTTGCTTACCGTCTCATATATTCCTTGCAGCTTCTCTGTTGTTGCACTCGACGCCTCTTCAAATTTCTTTTCAATTTTTGCCAGAAAATTCTGGTTTTAGGCTCTAGAAGTTTCCAGTACCTCAGCTAACAGCTTTTCATCATCGGCTTTAGAAATTTCTTGTGCATTCGCCACAGCATTAATTTTTTCCATAAGCTCTTCATTATCAGCTTTAGAATTTTAAGCACCTTAGCCAAAATCTTTTGGTTCTCACCTCTAAAAGTTCCATGCGCAGTAGCCAATACTTGCATTTTTTCCATTATAGCGGGTGAGTTAATTAGCAATGAGTTAATGTCCATATTAGTTGTTGTTGTCGGAGCACTTATCTAAGGATCATTATCATCGTCAAATTCGTGAGTATCGATGTCTAAACCGCGTCTCTGAAATTCCTTTAACAGAACGTTTTTGTAATTCAGTTTTATTACCGGTTATTGACAGCTCTAATTTATTTAATTCCTGTTTGAGCCTGTCCACTTTTACTTTTTGGAATTTCATTTTACTCCGGTTTATTTATTTAATTTTTTTATTATCATTTAATTATTTTATTTTATTTATTTTTAACCTTTTTAAAACATTTACGAAGTCAAATATAAATATATATATATATATATATATATATATAACATATATATATATATATATATATATATATATAGATATAGATATATATATATATATATATATATATATATATATATATATATATATATATATATATATATATATATATATATATATATATATATATATGTTATTCTCGTTCATTGAGCTTACACCAAATTAATTGATTGTTGTCTGCATCGATATGCTCTTTATACGGCTGAGTAAATAACACTTCGAAGACTCTCGAACCTCTCGATATTTCAGGTAGATTCCATTTCCTTTTTTTCTGTTTAGTTCTTATGAAGCCATGCGAATGTAAATATCTCCGTCTTTCAGCTCTTGTTGTTGTTTGTTATTGTCTGATACTTGTTTTCTTTTCTTCTTGTTTTTGTTGTTGCCGTTTTATTTTTCAATGGGAAGAAGTTCGTTCGCCAGGAGTTTTGGAATATGTTGAACAATTTCGGAGTGTGGCATTTTATTATTTTGGTTTTTTATTTTCTTTATTTGTTATTTAATTGAGATTTAGTTTAGCTGTATTATTCTTATTAGTGAATTTTTCTTTTAAATTTGCAATTATTGGTTTCGTATTTTGTTGTGGTTTCATCGTTCACACATTTCTAGACACTTGAAGATGTCATGCTAACAGCGGGCGGACTTGTCATCTGGATAGACTGTGAAATTGTCATCACGAAATTCAATTTGCGGGGAATTCCCACTAATTTTGCTGTATATTGAAATTTGCGAAAATGCTTTCCGTCACATCCTGTGTCCCTAGAAGACTACAGAAACGGTTGGGTTTGTAATCTGCACCATCAGTTGATAGGTTAGCAACTCCCCTTGGTAGCTGAGTGATTGATTAACATTACCAATTTTAGAGGTAGGCAAACACCAACAAAAAGTAAATAAACACATCACATGATAAACGAATATTTAAAAAAATAAACAAACTGCAGATAGTTATAATAGGTCGCGAGTGGAAAAATTTTTTTTTTGGATGGGAAAAGTTAAATAAAACGGTTAAGGTAATTTTATGTTATTAGGATTAGGGTATATATAGGTCAGGATCAATTTGCAAAAAGAAAATGAGAGATTTTGCGATTAGAACACGCGGGTGATCGGCTGGTGAGAGTCGAAAGAAAAGAAAATTGAAAAAAAAACGCGACCGTTCAAAATAAAATAACAGTATATGAGAATGGAAGAACAGGAAAATTTTCTAACTATAATT
The DNA here is from genome assembly GCA_023159175.1 of Wohlfahrtia magnifica. Taxonomy (NCBI): domain Eukaryota; kingdom Metazoa; phylum Arthropoda; class Insecta; order Diptera; family Sarcophagidae; genus Wohlfahrtia; species Wohlfahrtia magnifica. The sequence goes on along the minus strand of JAKWBJ010000165.1, from coordinate 764,110 downwards.
ACAACTCTAAAAACAAATAGTAGAAGTGTTAGATTAAACGAGAGAGCAAATAAATTTAAATTTTGAAAAAAAAAATATAAAAAGTGCTTAAAAAAAGAAATATTGTTATGGTCGCCGTAAAAAATTAAATTTTATGACAAAGAAAAATAATTAGAACATTAAAAAATATAAAAAAAGTTAAGAACAAATAAAATTGCATTTAATTAAAGTTAGAAAAAAAAACACAATAAATAAATAAATAAATAAACCACCTACGCCCCCGCCGGTTACACCGCTATCGCCGCGTCTAGTGACACCAAAAAGAAAAAGGCGTCTAAAGCCTGGAACAACCAACAGGAGAAATCTAGAATGATGCCTAAAAAGAAAATACACCACATCAGGACTGTATAGCGAGATTGTAGCTGTAAACGTTATTAGTTTGTGTCGGCTCTTGTCTGTGCTATTAAGAGTACCACCATTTGCATGTTTAACGGTGCTGCTGGTTCGATTATTTTTTGTGTATTATAAATTAACATTTTTTTAATTTAACTTAGATAAAAAGAAATTTGTAGTAACTACAAGAATATTCGAAATTGATAAAGAATGGCTATAAAAGATGACGCATTGCGTTTGGAGATGGTTAGCTATCGTTTTGGAGTCATTAAGTAAAGTTGTGCTTAGACGTAAATAAAAGAGTTGTATAAACGAATATTAAGTGCAAGATAAACAAGTCGCTGTATTAAGATAAAGTGTAATTGTGTAAAAAGTGTACAAGAAAATAGAACTGTATAAAAGAACTACTCGCTGCATTATTTGATTTTACGCAATTAAAAGAACTCAAACGTTGTAAAAAGGTTAAAACGTAACAATGTGTTTATTATAACTTCATTTATTACAATTAGCCTTGAGTTTAGAGTTATTATTTTTAGGATTATTTAAATTGCTCGTATTTTTGCATTTTCTTTTAAATTTTTTTTTCGTTTTAGTAGTATTAAATCAGAGTTTTGGAAAGTAGTCGTTTTGGAGCAGCGCCAGAACGAATGCTGTACACCGTTAGGTCTGAGCTCAAACCTCCGGAAATACAATTTTTTTCTTGAAGAGGGCGTTGAGGATGTGGGGCATTAATTTTAATGAAATTTAACTGACTGTAATTGCATATTTTACTTAATTAATAAATACTTGTAAAGAAAAAGAAAAAAAAAGAAAAGTTGTCACATATGTCATTGAAATAAAAATCAATTTTTTTTAGTTTTCATTATAGTTTCAAAATTTAGAAAAGACACATACAAAAATAAGAAAATTTGAAATTTACAATTTTAAAAAAAATTCTTTTTTTAATTTTTTTGTTGCTTAAAAGAAATACCAAGATTTTAAATCTGAACAAGATTATATATAAATTGTGATAATAAATAAATTAAGGTAAGAAAAAAAAACAAAGAATATATGGTATTAATTTATTTATCAATTTAGTTCAAATTTTAATAGAAATTCGGGGCCAGATATCTTTGCGGTTGAACAAAATCCTGTTCCAATTTGGAACAAGGGTTCCCACAGATATAAAGGAAATACAACTCTTCACAATTTGGAATCATCTTGGAAAAACAAGAAAAGAGAATGTATAAAACATAAGATAAACAAGTTAGAAAAAAATAAATAAAAAAGAGACAATCCAATAAAATATATTATAGATTCTTTTTTTTAAACAGATTTCACAAAAAAAAATTACTAAGAAAAAAAATTTTGATTAAATTCAATAAGTTTTTGTTTGTTTTTATCTATAATCATTTTATTTTAACATTATTCTAGTTAAATGAAATTTAAAAATAATCCAAAAATATTCGTAACACCCTAAGTCCTCGACTACAGGCCTGTCGTCATCGTGGTATTCTATGTAAATTGGTGCGTTCTAAATCGTATTTATTTTTGTATTTCAATCAATTATATAATTTAATTCAAATTCATAATAATGACAGTTTGAAGTCTTGAATTTTTTGTTTATTTTTTTTCCTACCATCATAACAGTATACATATAGAATATAATATTTTGTTGTTTTGAGTTTTTTTTTTTTTTTTTGTATTAAAGAATGCTTATTAATGCCTGTTTCCAGATGACGAACTTGTTAGACGAACGTTTTCTTACGCTCGTTATCTGGAAACAGGCTGTAATTTTTTTTTCAATTAAATTCAAAGAAGTGTTAATTTTAAAAATTCGTATTTAATTCATTCTTTTTATACTACGGCTATATAATTAAATTTTTTTTCGCAAAAGAACGTATTCTTTTTTTACTATGTTTTATTAGAATATGAGTTCCATTTTTAGTAAAATGTTCTTAATTTTTTTTTCTTATGTTTAAAAAAATAATTTATAATGAAATATTAATTGCAAACTATTTCTAATTTCCACGAAAGGTCAAGGTAGGTAGTATACTGAATAGAGTTATCTAACCTTTAAATTATATGATAGCATGGTAGGAAGGGTATAGGAAATGTGGAGTAATGAACGCTCTCCTATAAGTAACCAACTTCGCGATTAATCAGTTCTTTTGTTTATTTCATTTTAATTTTACTTTACTTGCGTGGCAGGACCATCTCAATTTCTCTGAGCACGGCCGGATCATCAGGTAACACAACCCCTAAATACCCGTAGCCAAAGAGGTCGGTTCGTTACATATAAATTAATAAATGGCGCCCAACGTACGGCTATCAGCTAAAACTGGTTTTGGAATATTTCTGTGGCTTATGCTAATGACAATGTATATTATATTAGGCTGATTGTCTTTTAAATATGTATAGAATAGTATTTTCTTAATTCGTGGGTTGGTAATTTTTTTTCTTTTTTATATTTTGGTTTTGGCGGGATATATACGGGGTTTTGAGTTATTATTAAACTATACCACATGTCACCAAAAACATATTTTGCTAAATTTGTCTTGTTAGATTCGTGTTGAGATTTTATATTCTGAAGGAGTTTCAGATTATTACTCGTAGGATAGAACAAGAGTTTGAAGCTTCGGGATATTATAGAGTTTACTTGCAATTTATAATTTTTGTTATTTATCATTCCTAAATTTGAGACTGGGTTTTCTGATTGAGATTTTTGTATATGGTTATTATCGTTTACCTGCTCTTGCATTAGGATTAGTGTGTTTTTCTTTTTTTATATAACGTCACTAGTATTGGTATTATTTTATTGAGAGTTATACTGTAATCTTAAAGGTTTCTAGTGAACTCTATAATGGCATCTTTACAAACTTTATTATTAACTTTATTTTGTTTTAAACGTGAAGTCGGAACTTAAACTTTTTTTACATATATGCTTAAGTACAACCTAATTAAGTAGTGGAAAATATTTTATGATATTGTTACGGAAATGAAAATGCTAAAGACAAAATTCACCACGTCAGAGCTTATTATGAGCTTTTAGCTACAAAATTTATTGGTATTATGTATTGTATCTAAAATTATCTGTACTAATTAAAAGTGCTGCCAATGCATTGATCGGTTACTTTTTGTGTTATTTAGTACATTTGAATTAACGAAGAAAAATCGAAGATTCATGTCCGTACTGGAACATTCTAAACTAAGATGAAATACTTTAAAAGCAGCGAATTGCTGCAGATGAGTTAGTTAGTTGTGAATTGGCTGTCAAGAAGTAAAGTCTGTTTAAGGCGCAAATAAAAAGTGTTTTAAAAGCGAATTTGGTGTATTAAAGTACAGTGGAATTAATAAAGAAAGTGACAGATTTTAAAACGACTAAAATAAAAATAGAGTTTTATTTTATTTTAACGTAATATAAACGAACTCAAACATTTTAAAAAGATTAAAACGTAACATTCGGTGTCAGAAGTGGGATTGCGATATAAAATAAAATAAATAGGAAATTAAAAAAAAAATAAATAAATAATGAAATCCAAAGAATAAAAAGTTGACAGACTCAAACGCGAGTTAACTAAATTGGAGCTCTCAACAACTGGTAATAAGACCGAATTACAGAAACGTCTGTTAGAGGAATTTCAGAGACGTGGCATAGACATCGACACTCACGAATTTGACGATGAGAATGATCCAGAGATAAGTGCCCCTACAACAACTACTAATGTGGACATTAACTCATTGCTGGCCGCTATGATGGAAAAAATGTAAGTATTGGCCACTGCACATGACACTTCTAGAGCTAATAATGAAAAGCTCATAGAAAAAATTAATACTGTGGCCACTGCACATGAAAGAGCTGAGAATCAACCGCTTTTGGCTGAGGTAAAAGAATTTTCTAGAGCTGAAAACCAGAATTTTCTGACAAAAATTGAAAAGAAATTTGAAGAGGCATCGAGTGCAACAACAGAGAAGCTGCAAGCAATATATGGGACGGTAAGCAAAAAGGTTGATGACGTCGATGCAAGAGTGACAAATCTAGAAAAGACCGTTGACGAAAAATGTAATGTAATAGAAGAGAATATCAACAGTCTACAGTGCCAGCAACCCGAACCAGTGCGTAACATACCAGAAGTTTCCAGCAGAATAAAAACACCTTGCTTTGGTGATAACTCACCCCTATCCGTATTTAAGTTCCAATTCGAGACAGTGGCGAGTAGAAACGGATGACCGATGAAGAGAAGGCTCTCGAACTAATTTTGGCTTTAAAAGGTGCTGCAGCAGGAATTCTCGAAACTATGGCAGCCATCTGAAGAAACAAGTACAGCGAATTAATCGTGGCGCTACAGCGTAAATTTGGCAACGAGCATCATTGCAAGCCTTTGCAATGGAGGTCGAGAGATTGGTGCAGCTTAGTCATCCAGGGGAGACCACCCATTAGTAGAGCAAATTAAGACCGAAGTACTCATCAAAGGTATAAGGGACCCGATATTAAATATGCGGTGTGTGCTGCTCATAAGGCAACCTTTGTAGAGACCGTGGCATTTGCACTGGCACAGTAGACCGTTCGAGAGATTTCAAAGCCACAGGTACATAAAGTGTACAGTATGAAAACCGCAAATACCAAAGAAGGTGGTAGCGCAACTTTTGGCCGAAAAAGAGCAAAGGGCAGAAGAGAAGTGCCAGGAAAAGATTTCCACGTAACAGTGAAGCTGGTTACAGGAGTGGAAAGAGTAAAAACGGATGTAGGATAGCCGTTGATAAAACAGGTTATAAGGCCAAAGAGACCATTATCAATATCAAACAATTACGTCTGGAGGTTAACGAGGACTGGTTAATGGCTCAGAGGAAAGGCCCTGTACTGGCGAGGATAATAGCCGCTAAGGAAAAGAAAGACATATCAGCAGATAGTCCTCTAATAAAGGCTTATTGGGCTCAATGGGATAGTTTAAAGCTGATAGATGGGTGTTTATACCGAAGCTGGGAAAGTGCAGACGGCAATTCAACTTCCAATCTAATAATGGTTCCTTCCTCAAATATGAATGAAAATTTAAATCAGTCTCATAGGAATATAGCGGACGGCATCTTAGCGTGTCGAAGACAGTTGAAAAATTAAAACAGCGTTACAATTGGGTTGGATGCAAGCGAGCTGCCGCCGGATGGATAGCAAACTGCACTGACTGTATTGCGTCTAAAAATGCAGTCAGAACAAGTCAGAATCATCTGCGGCAATACAAATCGAGAGCACCAGTCGGTAATGCCAAGAAAAATGAAAGTCCCAAAGAACTTCATGAAACGATGCATACATGACTTGAAATGGACCGCGATAGATTGAAAGCCAGGTATGATGGAGCAGTAAGTACTAAGGACTTCCATGATGGACAACTGGTTCTACTCTACAACTCCCAAGCTGCAAACTAACTAGGATGGACCTTAAAAGGTAGTCAAAAGGTGATGTGGTATACTGAATCCAGAAGAACAATAGCCCGCAATCGAAAATGAAGGTGATACAATAATTATCTAAATGCCTATTACAAGAATTAAAGAAAATCTGCTTAGTTTGGAAGAGCCTGCCAATTGTAGTTTTACAGTTAGTTTAGATGAACTAGGTTCAAGTACCAATCAAACTCGGACACGATCCGGTGGAAAACCTAACAGTACTAATAACAGGAGTAAAAATGGCGACGCCAATAAAACCCGATTAAGAGAAATAGTAAACGAATCCATGACAGCATTTTGCAATGAAATTATGGATTTATTATCGGTTGAAGTTAGATCATTAATACAAAATGCTAACAATGACGTAAACCCTTACATACCAACTAATTCAAATTCTGCCAACAATGAAAATCCTAATCCTTCTTCGATAGCTTCTTTACGGGGAACATGTGTGGAAGAGAAAGTATCGAATGTGATAAGAGAGTTAAATTTTCTGGAAGTGAAGTCCAAATTAAAGTAAATGAATTTGTGTACAGAATTAATGTTTGAACGGAAATTTTGACCTTTTGTGCAAACATGCACTTAGTTTGTTCGACGGCAAAGCCTTGGACTGGTATTGGCGATATCATCGTTTAAATAAGGATTTAGACTGGTTTTCTTTAACAGAGGCATTATGCGAACAGTATAGAATTGACTTTATTAATTATGATGTTATAGAGAAAATACATAGGCGTAAACAGTGATCAGACGAGTATTCGATGATTTTGGCAATTCAATTTCAAATTTAGTAGATAGACATAGATTTGTGTCCGATCTTGGCTCGAAATCTTCGGACGGAAATAAAACACGAACTTTTGCATTTGGCTATAACTAGGGTATCTCAACTTCGAAGAGAAGTTAAGAATCATGAAAAATTTTGGAGAATGTGAACCTTTACGAGTCACGTAGACCTTCAAAAGCTCGAATAGCGGAAACTGATTTGAGTGAAGTAATTATTGACAAGCCAGGTGAAATTAGTACAGACGTTTTTGCAATTCGTGCTGATGTGAAATGTTGGAACTGTGAAAAACAATGCCATTATTACTTCGATTGAGTTGAAGTTAGGCGAATTTTTTGTTACTGTTGTGGGGCCAAAGACACCTTTAGACCGACCTGTCCTAATTGCAAAATTTAAAAGCACGGAAGGATGTCCGCCGTACGGAGGCCGGACATCCGAACTTGACACAACTCTTAAACCTGAATTAATAGAAAATGACGACGACACTAAAAATATTCCACAACAGCCTTTTTAAAGACCTTGTCATATTTGCTTAGCAGAATATAAAAAAGCCCGTTAAAGAATATTTGGAGATGTAAGAAAACATAGACGATTTTGGTTTAAAAAATTCAATTCCTGATATTATGGAAATAGATTATGATTCTGAGAAACTTTATTGGTCATTTGGACAGAAACAACAATTAGACAGAGTGATTGTTACATTTCCAGATCCGATTTAGAAGGAGGTTGTACCAAATTAATTGAACATATAGATACAGGTGATGCTAAGCCTATGAAGCAGAGATATTATCTCCAGCTATTGAGAAACAACTTTGTGGGGAATTGGATAGAATGTTATTTTTAGGCGTAATTGAAGAAACACCAAGTTCACCCTGGTCATCTCAAACTGTAGCTTTAGTTGAAAATTAAACTCTGTTACGATGAAAACGCTTACCCTATACCAAACATCGCCGGACTAATATACAGACTTCCTTCAGTTCATTGCATATCTAAAATCGATTCAAAAAATGCCTTTCGACAAATTAAACTGGAGGAAAGTCCTAAACCTAAAACAGCTTTCAGAATTCCTAATCGGCCTTTGAATCAATTTACGAGAATGCCGTTTGGACTGTATGATGCACCTCAAACTTTGTGTAGACTAATGGACTTGGTTATTCCGTATCAATTAAAATCATCATTCCGTATCAATTAAAGGACTTTGACGAATATCTTATCCATTTGATGGAAGTAGCAGTACAACTCACAAAAGCAGGACTCACCATAAATATCAGAAAAAGCAGTTTTGCTCTTAATAAAGTTAAGTATTTAGGATATGTAGTAGAAAACGGGGCTTTACAAGTGGATAAAGATAAAGTAAGAGCTATACAAGACTTTCCAATACCAAAATCTGTCAAACATTTACGCAGATTTTTGGGAATGACTGGATGGTACACCCGTTTTTTACAGGGTTAAACATCTTTAACATTTTCACTTACTGCTCTTTTGACGAAAAAGAAAATATGTAAATGGATAAATGAAGCTCAGGAGGTATTCTAAAAACAGTAACAGAGTTAGATTGCTTAGCCGTTGTAATGGCAATCAAAAATTTTCGATCTTATATAGAAGGCCAATAATTTAACGTAGTAGCTGACCACGCGAGCTTCAAATGGCTGATGGGTCAAAGGGATTTGTCTGGACGTTTGGCTAGATGGTCTTTAAAATTACATGGTTTTAACTTTACAATTGAACATAGAAGTAGTAAAGAGAATGATGTGCCTGATACACTTTCTCGTGCATATGAAGGCGAAAATTATGTCGAGGCCTTAGAACTTGAAACACTACCATCGATAGACTTATATTTTGAATCATTTATTAGTGAGGAATACTCCAAACTAAGGGAGAATTTGTTGACCTCAGAATTTTCCGATTTCAAAATTATAGACAATTACATTTACAAGCGTATTGAATTTACATCAGATAAAATGGATGAATCAAACTCCTGTAAACAAACGTAATATAATCATAAAGAAAATTTATTTTCGGACCGAAATTTTCCATGTTTTGGTGTACCTGAAACCATTGTTTCGGATAATGGTACACAATTTAGAAGTAAAGATTTTGAAAAATTCCTGAAAATGCATGAAATAGCTCATACTTTGACTGCAGCTTATAGCCTTCAGGCTAATGCCACTGAACGCGTTAATCGGTCGATAAATGAGGCGCTAAGAACGTACGTAAGAAGTAATCAACGAAATTGGGACAAGTATATTCCAAGTATAAATTGTTCTTTACGAAATGGTATTCATCAAGCCATTGGTAATAGTTCTTATGGAATAGCTTTTGGGCAAACAATGCTAACTCATGGAAGAGATTATGGTTATTACGTAATATCATTGAAATAAATATTATGTATTTTTTAATTTTCATTATAGTTTCAAAATCCAGAAAAGAAACATAAAAAAATAAGAATATTTGAAAATTAAAATTAAAAAAAAGTAATTCTTTTTTTTCAAAACAATTTTTGTTGCTTTAAAAGAAATACCAAGATTTTAAATCTGAACAAGATTATATATAAATTGTGATAATAAATAAATTAAGGTAAGAGAAAAAAAAACAGAGAATATATGGTATTAATTTATTTATTAATTTAGTTCAAATTTTAATAGAAATTCGGGGCTAGATATCTTTGCGGTCGAACAAAATCCTGTGGAACAAGGGTTCCCACAGATATAAAGGCAATACAACCCTTCACAATTTGGAATCTTCTTGGAGAAACAAGAAAAGAAAAAATATAAAAAATAAGACAAACAAATTAGAAAAAAAAATTTAAAAAGAGACAATGCAATAAAATAAATTATAGACTCTTTTTTTTAAAGAAACAGATTTCACAAAAAAACTACCAAGAAAAAAAATTTAAATTAAATTCAATAATTTTTTTATTTTTATCTATAATCATTTTATTTTAACATTATTCTAGTTAAGTGAAATTTAAAAAATAATCAAAAAATATTCGCAACACCCTAAGTCCTCGACTACAGGCCTATCGTCATCGTGGTATTATTCTGTGTAATTTGGTGAGTTCTAAATCTTATTTATTTTTGTATTTCACTCAATTATATAATTGTATTCAAATTCATAATAATGACAGATTGAAGTCTTGAATTTTTGTTTATTTTTTTTTCTTACCATCATAAGAGTATACATATAGAATATAATTTTTTTTGTTTTGAGTTTTTTTTTGTATTAAAGAATGCTTAATTTTTATTATTAACAGCTTGTTTCCAAAAGACGAGCGTAAGAAAACGTTCGCCTAACAAGTTGAGTGACAAACGAAGTACTCAATTTTTGTTAGCGTTTGAAATGTAAATAGAGAAGTCACTCAACTAGTTAGACCTGGGATGAGCAACACGCGGCCCGCGGGCCACTTGCGGCCCGTTTAATATGTCAATGTGGCTCGCCAAGCATTTTTAAAATTTGGTTTATTTTATTTACTTTCTTCCATCAATAATATCCAGCTTAGACGGTAAAAGATTTTTTGCTAGAATTTTTATTATGCTTGTTTAAATGTGCATTTCCGGTTAAAAAATTTTTTGAATTTGATATTCATATTAAAAAATGAAATTAAAAAATTAAAAAAAAAAAAAAATAACGAACACGAAAGTAAAACAAATATCAAGTACATGAACATATTTACTCTTTTATGTTCTCTACATTAGTATGTACATAAAGTTAAATTTTATGCAAGAAAACTCATATCGTCTAAATTGCGACTATATTATTATAAAATTATTTACGGGAAACCCCGCATAACGCGGTATTTCTACAACACGATTTAAATAGAATTCCGTTACAGTTCATCGTGAAACTTTGACTTGTATAACGCGAAATTGAAAAGCACCGCCTCCGTGGTTATTTGTGTTTGCTTCTGTCACACAATTAGTCAGACTGGTAAGCTGTTAACTTACAATGAAATTTTATTGTCGAAAAGGTAATATTAGAGTTTTCTTTATTAAAAATTAAGTTTTTTCCTAAACTATGTAAACTTTAAAATTTTTTCCTTAATATAATATCTGAAAAGAAAACAAAAAAACGGACGATTGCGGATGAGCACAGGAATTTCCAAGAAAAGTGGAAATTTGGTTATTTTTTCACTTTTGCCAAAAATAAAGCTGTATGCTTAATATGCTCAGAAACTGTGTCGACTTTAAAATAATATTACATAAAAAGGCATTACGATAAAAAACATGAACAGCAATACAAAAACTTAACAGGACAACTCCGGATAGATAAGTTTAATCAAATGGAGAAAAACTTCGGAAAACAACAGGATTTTTTTTTTTTTAATCAAACTGTTTTATCAAATATCGCAGTAAAGGCTAGTTATGTTGTCAGTCAAATACTGGCAAAAAAAGGAAACCCTTCGCGGATTGAGAGATGATAAAAGAATGTCTGACTGCTGTCGCAGAAATAGCATTCCTGAAAAAATAAAAAATTATTTCAAACATTAGTTTATCAAGATTCTCTATAGCAAGGAGAATTGAAGACTTGTCTGAGAACATAGCAACAACGCTTTGTGAACGCATTGCAAAATTCGAATACTGTTCTTTGGCACTTGATGAGAAATCCGATATTAACGATACAGCACAGCTGGCTATATTTATACGTGGTGTTGACTTCAATTTTAATATTACCGAAGAATTGTGTTCACTGAATCCTATGCAAGGAACTACAACCGGCAAAGACTTGTACGATGAACTAAAGTCTGTGTTGGAAAATTTTTCAATTTTATTAGAAAAGATTATGGGTGTATCGACAGATGGAGCACGAGCAATGTCAAGTATGGAGGTTGGAGTAGCAGGAAGGCTGTTTCAAAACATTAAGAAGGCCACAGGAAGGGAAATATTCATTAACCACTGCGTAAAGTACGTTGGATTAGTAGAGGTGCAATGCTTAAAAAGCGAAATACAATTATTCTTGGATATGACTTTCCTCATTTTGGTAATAAAGAATGGATGTGCGACTTTGGGTTTCTTATCGACATGACCCAGCATCTCAATGATCTTAATATTGAACTTCAAAGCAAAGGACTGTTTATTCATATCTTGTATGATTAAATTCAGGGATTTGACTGCAAATTAAAATTGTGGAAACGGCATCTTTTGCAAAATAATATGTTTCACTTTCCACATTTAGAAAAAGAAAACGTTACCACTTCTCAAAAATACGCACCATATACAAGCATTTTAATAAACGAATTTCAATTACAAATCCAAATGTTCAAAACTGAGAAGGCAGCGATTCCACTAAAAACGTTTACCTTACCATTTAATATCGTTGTGGATACAGTTCCCAAAGAGTTTCAAATGGAAGTGATTGACATGCAGAATAATACCGATTTAAAAAATGTATTTCATTCAGTAAACATCGAAAACTTTTATAAATCGTATGTAAGCCCTGAGAAATTTTCACTTTTGATGAATAATACAAAGCAAATGATGTCTCTGTGTGAAAGTACGTTGTTTGCGAACAATTATTTTCAACCATGAAATTCATCAAAAACGACCACCGATCAAGACTAAGTGATGCACGATTAGAAAGCTGTGCCAAATTTCTCACTAAAAATACTTGCCTTTTTTGTATTAAAATCTGTGTGTGAAATATTTTTTTCTTTTTAGTTTTTTATATTAATGTTTATTATAAACAAAATTTTGTAAATTATTAAAAAGTGTTAGTTTCTGCAAGGCCATCCAAAAAATTTAAATTCGCCCATTGATTAAAAAGGAAGTATGTGATAGCATGGTAGGGAAGGTATAGAAAATGGGGAGTTATGAACATCTTAACGCTCTCCTATAAATAACCGGCTTCGTGATTAATCAGTTCTTTTGTTTATTTCATTTTAATTTTACTTGCCGATTTTAGAATAAGCTACCTAAATATAATTTTGTATGTATGTCCTTAAGTCCAGATATTTTGTGGCAAGAACCATCACAATTTCTCTGAGCATGGCCGGATCATCAGGTAGCACAAGCACTAATAGGCAGTTAAATTCGCATCATACCTACCAAGATGTTGCTGGCATTGGTACACAACTTCATTGCGAATTTACAAAGCAACACCCCTATGAAAATTAAACAGGGGCAGAAGGTGATGATACCAAGGGATATGAAAATCCTCTGGAGCAGCATTTTCAGAAACCTGGGTCTCATAAGTCGAAAACATCCGGTAAATTGGACCAAATAAAAGAAAAATAAATATATAAATTAACCACGAGTAAACAAATATCAGACAACCATCCTTTGGATGCGTACGACAAGAAAGTGGGTTACTGCTGATTGATTATTCAGCAACCAGTGTTATACCTTCGCTACTGAATAATCCAACTGCAACCCCTCCAAGTGGTTCGCACCTAAAGGTTTGGAAAGGAATAATGAGGGGGAGGGAAAACAATACTGCTAATACGGATCAAACAGTCTTTTATTTTTGATGTTTAACCTAGCCTGTATTTAAATTGATTATTGTCAAGTGTGTGCTTATTTTTTTATGTTAGTGTTTTGTTGTTTGTTTCATGTTTATAATTTGTTTTGATATTCATATCTTGTTGTTTTCGTTTTTGTTGGTGATGTTGTATTTTCTCGTTTTATTTATTTATTTTAGTATTGTTATTTTATTATTTGTTCCGAAATATATTTTAAAATTATATTCCGTTAGGAGTGCTGGTCATTTTTATTTATGCTCCACAATTCTCTTTTGAGAAATTTTTTTGTTGAGCTGTTGTTGATTAAAATTTTATGTTGTTCTTATAAAAAATATTTTTCTTTTTATATTTTTTTTAACTAATGTTTCGTCAAGAATTGTAACCCTTTTGATATACGTGTATTGTATATGTTGTGTTTGTGATTCTTTTATGTTCACTTTTGTGTAGTTTTATTGTTTATCATTGTTATATATTATTTTGTAATATTGCACGGTTCAATTCATTAACACAGAAACATCATGGGCGGACAAGCGAAACATGTATTGACGGCAACGACGACAGATCAATGTATTGTAAGTGAAAAATATTCTTTTTTATGAATAAGAGCTTTAATAATGTTTCAATTTTTTCATAAATTATTTTGCTGATTTTGGTTTTGGGATTAATGCGCCTGCACGTTTTTAAATTTTCTTTCAATTTTTCTAATGTTTTATGTTTCAAATTTGTTTATTTAAAAAATAGTTAATAGTTATTAATTGTACAATAATAATTTTGTAAATTTAATTTTTTTAATTAATACCTTTGTAAAGAATTGCGTATTTTATTTATCATTTTACTTGTTACCGTCGCCAAATATTTTAGTTTTGTTTCGTTTTATTTTTTATTTTTTTGTACAAAAAGGCACATTCTTTTTTTGTTTTGTATAAAAATAAATTACCCGGAAACGACGGATGCTTCGGGGCTCCTTCTTTTTTTATTAATATTTGATGTATGGCAGAACCTTAAAGGTTTGTATGATTTTTTTGGTGCACTTAAATTATACATCACTACAATGCTACAATTCCATTTTGAGAGCAGCTAACATTTTTTAGAGTTTAACTTTTTTAATAATTCGAAATGCGCAATAGGGTTGCCAGACGTAATGTTTTTATAAGTACATGGACTGATATTATTATAATATACTGATTTACGCATAATATCCAAATCATTACGCAAACGTATTGATTTTTTTCCTGTTTGTACTTTTTGTACTGATTTTTGTCTTATATATATTTTTTGTTTTCTTTGAAACACCCAAGCCTTATGTTTAAAAAGATAACGAACTACACTAAGCAGAGTATTTGTTCGATAGCCACACTGTGATACATAGCCAAATCTAAGTTTAGGCAAAATGTGCCTAAAGAGCTTAATCTTTAAACTAATATTTACTGATTTTAAAATTTAGACTCGTTTTACTTATGGGAGAACGAAGCATTCAAGATTTATCATATATGTATTGGCTAGGTATTCTGTGAAAATTAAATTAGAAAATATAAAAATCTTTTTGGCGGGTTTTGCTAATGTCAACTCTAAATGCCAAAAAGGAAATGAATTCAGCTTATTGGCGAAAGGAATACCAAATCAAAGACATATAATGCTCTGTCATGTACCAAAATGTTGACTTAGCTTAACTCCAGCAATCTAACTGCAACAGTTTCTCGAATAAAAAACCTAGGAAGCCAACTTAGGTTTTGCGTATAATTTAGGAACTGTATTATGCGGCATAAAGAATAAGGGGAGAATAGAACAGTCTGAATTTTAAAATCGGAGTATTTTCTATTTAGATTCAAATAGTTAAGAAAAAAGATAAATGGAGTGTTCAGCCAAATTTTAGTTATAGAGGGTAATACTTTTTACTCGATAGAACTCTCGGTCTCACTATTTGGCATTTATGCCAAATATACTCTGCAAAACCATCTTGAATAGATTGGCGCTATCAAATTACCCAGATTTATTCTGGAATTCAAACAATTTACTCTGGAACCACAAAATTATGTTCAGCAATTACATTTTTTTTTTGCATAATGAGAAAATTTACTTTTTGATACACACACTGGTAGTATCGTTCTCGTTTCGATCAATGGAAATAGTTGATCATAGTGTGGATCAACTATTTTTTTTTTTAATATGGATGACAATGATATTTATTGATATCAAAAATTAGTGATAAGTTGTCTTCGAGATATGCACCTGTTAATTTGGCTACAAGGACAATCAGCAATAATTACAGCAATGTTCGAAAAAGTGACCCAAGATTTGACGCCCAAAATGCGCTTGGTTTGGTTTGGTTTAAATACGAGCAAAACAGGACGGATGGCAGCAAACACTCGGAGAGCAAATGATCCATTATAATCGTCACGTACGGAAACCTATATGATCGAAGAGAAGAAAAATAATAAGTACAAAAGAGATAGTTAAGAAAAAATTAAATGAAAAAACTAAAGAAAAATAAGGGAAAAAAGCTGGAGGGTCGCACACTCAGGCCATTTGCAAACCGAAGGATAACGGTAGGGTCGGTACACCAAAGGGAGGTTATAGTTTGGATCGTAAATTCACCCAAGAGTCGTTGCCTCCTGACTGAGAGCCTGGGACAATGACATGATAGATATTAAATCGTTTCTAACTGTTCCTCGTCCTCGCACTGCCTAGTGTAATCAATATCGGCATTCGACCATCAACGAGTCATCGTACCAATACTCAGCTTAATTTTACTCATAGAGAGAAAAGAAGGCGTCCTACGACTGGAAATACCTGCCATATGGATCTAGCGATACTGAAACCCGGCTCGTTGAACTAGGTTTGACCAGCTTTCTCAGCGAAGAACCTTCTATTACACTGATGTAATGACTCAACGGCAGCAAGACAGAGTTTTCAGTCCGTAGTACTGTTGATGCAGAGGCATGAAGAGCTAATTCATCAGCCTTTTCATTGCCAGCCACAGTGATCCAGTACCCAGCAAAGTTGAACGTCCTTCTGCAGCCTACCCAGGGCTAATCTGCTGTAGTGAATGACGTTGGATCTGACCAACCACGAGTAGAGCGCTTTGAGAGCCACCTGGCTGTCCCCAAAAACAGTCGCCCGACCCCCAAAACCCATCTGCACTGCCTTTCTAACAGCAAAAATTTTCGCCTGTAATACACTGCACTCACTATCCAATTTACAGGAACAACTAAAGTCAGGTTGTTCCCAGTAGACGCCAGCATCAGTGCTTTCTTCCGTTTTAGGTCCGTTCGTATAAAAGACCAGACCGCCAGGAGGTGAGGGCCGCACTGCCAATCATCCCTGCTCGGTATCACCGCACTCATGGTTGGCAGGACATAGTTGGTCCTTCCCTCCACTTGTACCAAAACTCAAATTTAGATAGCGCAGAACACCCGCATGTTCATCAACAGCATCCCGCCAAAAGCCACGTTCCCTGAGCCGTAGGACACTTCTTGCCGTCTGAAGGTAAACTTGAAGGCCGAAAGGACGGACGTCAACCATTACATTCAGAGCCGCCTGCGGAGTACTTCTACACGCCCCTGTGATGATGAGCGAAGCAGAACCCTGTATAATGCTCAGCTTCAATAAGTCCAATCAAGTGCGTACCACAGCACTGTATAGCCAGTGAACCGAGTGGGTTTCAAACCCCCCAGTCCAGTCGACGATCAAGGACAACACCGAGGTATTTGCCTCCACGGAGACTTCTAATGTCAATACATCCAGGATTGGCAACATGAAGGGCGAGAGTTTACGCTTCCTGGTAGAACTAGCTCTGTCTTCGCTGGATTTACGCCAAGACCATTCCGACGCACCCAGCATGACAGCCTGCTTAGAGCACCCTGCAGAACTACGTCATCAGCATAGGAAACCACCTTGTTGTCCATCCGATCAAATTCGCCGACTATATCTCCGATCACAAGAAGCCACAACAGTGGCGAAAAGTCCCCATTGTGGTGTGGCATTAGTGACCGACCTCATAATGGAGCTCACCTCAATGCACCTAAAGCAGAGCAGTTTCAACAGATCTTCCCCTAGTGTAAGCATGCTGTGCACCCCTCAATGAGGTGATATCTACACTTCACCTTCTTTCAAGGTTAATTAACCTCTCCAAAGTGTTAAAAAGAAAGGATGACAGACTAATTGGCCTAAAATCCTTTTGTGTCGAGTGACTAGGTTCCCAGATTTGGGAATATAAGTCACCGTTGCCTCCCTCAATAGAGTAACACAAAAAAGCCCTATAGATGTCGCCCAGAATCGGAAGTAGTCGAGAGGCATTCCGTAGCGGCGCCGGTATTACTTCATTTGGATCAGGTGATTCATATGGCTTAAAGTCGTTAATCGCCCAAGCAATCTTTCGGTTGTCAATCATACTACTGACAAGATCCGATTCCTTTGCTGAGTGAATAGGCTGAGGAACTATAAGTGTGCTCCATACCTACGTCCTCACAGCCGGGAAGATGGGCTCCTGCCAATAAATCAAAAGTCTCAAGACTGGAATTTGTCCATGTCCAGTCGTTCCTTTTAATACTTCCAATAGGCTTATGTTCCCTCGAAAATATTCTCCGGAACCTAGTCGCTTCGCAGAAGCCAATCAAAAATTTATTCTTAGACCTCATCATCTCACTCTTATATTTGTTGAAGTTTGCCCTATAGGCGTTCAGCCTCGAGCATTGCACTTATCATATGATTTCCAAGTTACCTTTCTAAGAGTATTCAAGTCACCTGCTGACTCCTCTTACCCGGGAAGATAAGCGGGCAAGAATTCTCATAGCATCCCAGTAAGATACTGGTCAAGCCGTTCACTGCACTATCTATATCTCCAACTGACCCTAGAACAGTCGTCCTACAAAGTCTCAATGTGGTTAGTATCTTCCTTTAATCCGAAAAAGATACTTTCCAGACTCTAAAAGTGGAGTCATCCAGATTGGTCAGGGTAAAATCAACGACCTCTTCCCCATTACTTGTACAAAAGGTAGTTGTTCTACCTCTATTACAGGACCTAAGATCATATATCAAAATAAAATCAAAAATGGCCATCTTGCCCCAATGGAAATAAGGAGCATTGTCAGCATATAATGATGCTCCTCATCCCCTCGAGCAGGTTGCGAACGATACAGCTTAGGGCATGTAGACCGAGGATAGAATTGTGGCCCAACCAGAAGCATTTTCCAGTCTCATGTCGTCATATCCCCATAGCTAAAATTAGGAAGAAAAGTTAAATTAAGATTCTTCCTACGCAGGTCCTTACCTTATCCCCGTTCGAGTTGGCAAAGATGTCATACTCTACATCTTTCCGCTCGCTGACCCTATTGTTGAAGATGTAGGGTTCTTGTACAAGAACGATGTCGACTTTTTATATGTGAGGGAGATTAGGAGATCAGTAGCAGCAGTTTTGGGGTGGTGCAGATTTATGTATCTGTACGAAGCTCAGAACTTGCTGTTTGATATTCCTACTGAGCCAAAGTTCAGTTTTCCCCACAATTTTTGAGATACGCTTCACCTTCGTTATCGATTAGCACCTTAATATCGAGTCCTCCATTCTTCTTCCTCCTCTTCCTTGCTGGATGAGATTATCAGCAATAGATTCTGCTGCAAGCTTGGCTCTTCCTAAAAGTGTCTCAGGCCATAAATCGCGTCCACAAGAAAATTCTTGGATTCCTTGTTAATTGCATTAATGACCTTGACACCCCTTAAAAGGAACGCGCTGCCGAACAGTCTATTGCTAGAGCTGCAAAACTATCTATAATTGATCCACTCGACAGTTGCAATTAATAGGGACACTTTATTTCTTTCAGTATGTCATAAAATTTTATGTACTGAAGTTTTTTGGTGGAAGAGTAATCCCTATATATAGCGAAAATTTTTCAGACCATGAAAAAAAAACTAAAGTAAGTAATAAGATCCAGTGAAAGAAAACTGCAGAGACTATGGGAAAAAAACGTAGTACAACTGTCAGTTTTGATAAACTTTTAATTCGTACTTTAAAGATTAATCACTTCAACTCATCAAAAAGCCTCAAAAATGGACTTATTCTCGTGTTTCAAGTCGCACAATAAGAAAAAAACTGATGGAAGCTAGATCATCGCTGATTCTCCCTTTGGGGTCAGATCTGTCGATAATTGCTACCCGATTGCCATCCCCGGAAGCCATTGGTTATGACTTTGTATAGGATTTATCCCTAGCTTCGCTGAGCGGCTTTGAGTTTGTCTTGCCAGGCTTAACCTTGGCGGTCCCTTTAGATTTTTCTACGGCATTACAACCAAGCACAGTTGCATAAAAAACTGCCGGATTAACCGTCTGAGAGACCTTAGCAACTTGGCTGTGAGTCTTCGGTCGACCGCACCGAAGTTGTGTGAGTAACTATGCTTAGCTGTCGTGGCTAGAGAAGCTCCAGCAGGCTTAATGGTCTTCGCCACAGTATTAAATAAGGAGTACGATTTTGACATACTATTTTGAGGCTTGGTGACAGCCGTTTTACCCTTAAGAGGATTCGGCTGATTCATAACATAACCATAAGTCAGGGTCATAACGCAACAGCCTGTGACTTTTTCGACGTCGGCGCTGCCTTCGACCCATCAGGGTTCTTTGGGTATGCCACTATGTCCATGGTTGTCAACTTAGTATTAGCCGCAATAGTCTTACCTCCTAACGAGGAATTAACTGCTCCTCCACTTGGAGGCGAATTTCCCTAATCGTAAGTTCACTCTTAGGAAAGTGGGGATAGATTCTTTCGAACTCCCTCACGAACTTCAGAGCTGTCTCCCTCTCAGTGTGCAGACTGGGATCCCTACCGACGAAATTCTTTAAACAAGACGTCGCCCTCCTATAGAAGCATATATCCTTGAAAACCCTGGCTTCACAGCCTGCCATGGCGATGGAAAAAGGGGATTTGTCCTGCCTACGGAGCGACTTTCCCTCTTCATCTGCCTCCACTTCAATGGCCTTCTGCCGGCGAAGCAACAACTGGCCGATCGAAGCTGATGTATCCATGGAAGAGGATACCTTCATCAGATTGGGATAGTTTGCATCCACAAGCTCTGGACATTAAAATATCTTTAAATAATAAAACTTCAGAACCAGTAAAAAAGTTGGTCAATAGTATAGCGAAACGACTTTGAGGTGCCATTAAAAGTACACGGAACAAATAATAAGTAGTTATAATTTTATTTAGATATTGATGTATCTAATTTTTATTTTTATGCTTTAAAATGTCTCGTGCGAAATATTCTTTAATTTATAAAAAAATTCATATAAAATCCATTTTTGTTTTTCAGATACGTTACTATTTTATATTAAATATGAATTTTGGAAATATCTTAAGTGGGATTTAATTTTTAGCAAAATGATCATATTCATTAAAAATGTATACTTTATTTTGTCGCGTAGCCGCCTGCTCAACAGTGGGTATTAAATAGGTAAATCGTGCCCTTAAAAGTCCTGGCTCAATATTGCACCGCAACCGACTTTCGAAGCATTGATCGTAATAACAAAATCCTTCGTGAAATCCGGATACTGTAGTATTCGCGGAGACATTATTTCCGTTTTGATAATATCAAAAGATTCCTGACATTTTACATTCCATACAAAATTTACTTTTTCCGCGTCATATTATTTAACGGAGCCGCTATGGATGCAAAGTTGGTTTTACATTTTACAGCATCTTTATCCGGAGATAACTAAAAATATCACATCTGGCCTAAAGAAATTACCTTTTTAGGGATTTATATTTAAATTGTGCTTCCTCAATGTTTCAAAAACAGTAGTCAAATTTTGCAAATGATGTTCGCTGCAACCAATTACTATAATATCGTCCATTTATAAAGATGCCCTATTAGGTTCCAAACCCGAAAAAGCTATAGATATTATTCGCGAAAATGAATTTGTGACTACAATTAATCTAGGGCAACACATTCCAGAGGAACGCACCTTGATCCGTACTAAACGATGTTAAGTCTCCCGAATTTTCATGGAGTGGAATTTGACGAAACTCAGAAAACAAGTCAAGAATAGAGATTAGATTATCAAGGATAATACATAATAATAAAACGGTATGTTTTGATATCGTACTGACTCTTTTTCGGTACTAAAATCAATGGACTGTTATACTTCCGTGTACTCGGTTCTATTAAATTATATTGTAATAAATTTTTAACTTACCATCTTATTTCATCCCTTTGCGTTTTTTTATATATACAGGATCTTAATCCTTTAATCTTAATTTTTGGTCGTAAAAATTACTCGTAGTCATCTTGTCATTCTACAGAATGAAAACATAACTGCACCATCTCCAACAGTTCGTTTTTTCAAAAGTTATTGGGTTTTTCTAAAAAGTCCATTTTAGGCCTTTTCAGGATAAGGATCCTTTTTCTCAAAAATAGTGACATGTGTGTGGATGATATTTGTTGGATGTTGTTCTGGGATTCCTTCCAATCACCATCTCTAACAGTTTGTTTTTCTCCTCCTCCCTCCCCACCAGCCTGCCAAAAATGTTCAATTCTGATATGCTTTACAAAATGAGAATAACTAGGAGAAAAATCTGTCTTATTCTATAGGTCGTTATAATTTAATTAAAATTAATTTTTTGTGCAATAAATTAATTATTTTTAATTTTTTAACTTTTTGCAATTTTATTTTTGACATTACTTTGTTATTAACATAACATTGCTCTGTTATAGCAGAGACACAATTTAACAGAACTGCATCGGCTAAAAATATTAAATTTATCTTCACACACATCTAAAAACCTCACATCTGGGTGGAACAAAAAATGAATTCATGATAGTACTATGTAAAATGGCCATAATTATATTCCTTTGTGTGTTGGGGATGTAAAACCAAACATTCATTGAATTTTAATCTATCGTGCATTTATTGGCCTTTAAAAAATCCTTTCCCAAAATTCCATCGAGAGTATGTTAATATCATTGGACACTATGTGAAAAACTTGCGGCATTGGATAATTAGAAACTAGTAATCTGGTACTGATACCAACTTCTGCGGTATATGTCGTTATTCACACGATTTTAACGATATTTTCTTTATCTATACTGAATTATCTCTCAGACAAGAAGATTATAAAATGAAAATGTCAGCCTACCTACCAGAAATGAATTACCTTTATAAGACGCAACGCATTTCAAATTTATAAAATCCGAATAGTTCACGCTGAAGCTATGAACTGATTTAATAATGTTCTTGTCAATCAAATTTAGTTTTCTGCAGTATATGTCGTTATTCACACAATTTTAACGATATTTTCTTTATGTATACTGAATTATCTCTCAGACAAGATTATAAAATGGAATAGTTCAGGCTGAAGCTATGAACTGATGTAAAAATGTCCTTATCAATCAAATTTAGTTTTCTTCGTTTCTCAACATTTTTTGTTGAGTGACTTCGGCGTACAATTGCTATTACTATGATTAGCACCATTAAAATTATTATAGTTATTCCGAACCCGATTGCTACTGTACAAATTATTCCTGTAAAAATTGTCCTGATTAAATCGATTAAATCTCCACCTGCTGCTGTTAAGGTGCTCTTGAAATGACCGTCTGTAACACATTGTCAATACTTGATGTTCCTTTATTGACGTAGATTCCTCTATAATCAATTACGCAACCGCATTCTACGGTTCCTGGAAAATCGTAGACGCCAATATTGCTCTTACCATATTGGTCCTAGCCTGCACATGCTTACCGTGCTCAATTGCCTTTTTTGTGTCATGCCTTCTGTTACCAGTGAAAGTTGCAGAGCATCAGCAAATTCTTCAACATTTTTTAAGAAATCTGTGTTATTGTTGTTGTACCACTTTTGAGCTACCAAGTTTGATTCTATTCTTCAAATTATTCTTAATTTGATCAACGGTAATATTTCTCTTGCCTTACCGTCTAACCTCGATTTTTTGAAAGAGATAAAACAGTTTATCAAATTTGGAATCGTAAGCATTTCTATTAAATTAATTTTATCCAAAAAGGAATTTAATCATAATCAATGATAGAATAACTATATTTGTTTTAAATATGGCTGGCTTCTCAAGGTTTTTTTCCACATCATTTTGGGAAAAGGACCTGAATTACCAGATTGTTTTTGATTAGGGAATACATATATAAGTATAAGTATATTAGTGCGTATGCATTTTTTTGATATGTGTGTGAAGTAAATATATGAGTAATATTAATGTTTTAACTTAATATTAAAAAATAATGCTTATTAAATATAGATATATAAAATAAATATCTTAAATTATAAAATTTTTGTTTTCTTAAATTAATTTTCTACAAGGCAAAACCAACCGCCTTCACTTAATTTAGTCAATTATAAAATTTTGGTATAAATGACGCTTAAAAATGAAAGTTCCTTGTAAAATTTGGATGCAGGCTTAAAGTCTGTCTTATCTATTTCACACTTTAATTATATTGGAGCACATAGAGCACATCATTTTTTTCCTCTATGGAAGCCATTTCTAAATTTTTCTTATTACCAGCAATATTTCTTGAATATGAAGTATTGCGAACCACAGTCTTCTTACTATTTTCATCATTTTCATTTCTTTATCATCTTCACTCTCGCCTATTTCTGTTTCAGAACCTGAAGTTAACATTATAGTTTTCTGTAACAGTGGATAATTTTATTATGCACTATAGTTTTTAAATGACCGGGTAATTTCTTATTAATGGACACCGTATATAACAAAATATTATTATAATTTTCAATAAGTAAATCAATGTATTCATCAATTTTACTTTTCTACTTTTTCTTTATCAAAATGTGTCTCAGAAGACGTATGCCAAAAATAACTTTTATTTTATTAATGTGGCTATATACTTCTTGAATAAATAGAAATATTATAATTATACTTACATATAATTAAATTCATGTATATGGTTACAGAATAAAAACGCTTAAATTGCAGAATTTTGGTATAAAGGGTCCGCCATCTAACGTTTTTTTTTCAACTAGTGCTTATTTCGTGAATGGTAACACTTAGCTCATGTCTGATTTGACAGATAATTAGTTTTATCCTTCCGTTGAACGAATATGGTTGTGTATACGCTTGAACAACGCTGGGAAATATTGCGACATTACTTTGAAAATTTTGCCAAAAGAATCATCTTTTCAGATGAAGCTCATTTTGATCTTGGCGGGTATGTAAAAAAATTTCGTATTTGGGGCACAGAAAAACCGCACGCATACACCAAAGACGAGTCACTGTTTGGTGCGGATTTTGGTCCAGAGGCATAATTGGGCCATATTTCTTCGAAAATGAGCAAGGAGTGGCCATTACAGTCATTGGCGATCGTTATCGAGCCGTGTTAAACGAATTTTTGTTCACAAAAATTGAAGAGGAGGTTATTGGCAACATTTGGTTTCAACAGGACGGCGCTACGTGCCCCACAACCGAAGCTACACTCAATGTTTTGCGTCCTGTTTTTGAAGTCTCATTATCAGCCGCAGAGCTGATGTCGTTTGGCCACCTCGGAGCTACGATTTGACATCGTTGGCCTATTATTTGTGGGGTGCTGTCAAAGATAAGTGTTACGCCAACAAGCCAGGGACAATTGAGGATTTAAAGGACAATATTCGTGAAGCCATTGGTGAAATACAGCTGCACACAATCGATAATGTGCTTAAAAATTGGACCGATCGTGTTGGCTACTGCATGGCCAGCCGAGGCAGCCATTTGAATGAAATTATTTTCCCTTATTAACCGGAAGGATTATACTTTCAAATAAAAAAAGAAATTTGAGAAAATAGTCAGTAGTTTTTTTTAAAGCATTTTCAAAAAAAAATTATTTGGCGGACCCTTTAGTATCCTTGCTTGCCTTCAGCTCAAGCTGAAAAAGATCAATCTTTGTTGAGCAATCTATTCAATTTAATCAGTGCACTATTTTTCGGCATTATTTCCATACCAAGTTCTTAAAAAATTCCAATCAACTTATTTGCTACTTGAGTAGTGAATGGTTTATGGAAATTTTTTTGTTCTTTTTAGCACGATCGCTCAAGAAAAAATAATATCTCAAGATACCCAGCTTGGTTGGTAAATTAAGACCAGTCAAATCAAAACACACACCAAAATGAGTAACATCATGCTTGGGTATATGACTAATTTTATTTTCGATAGTTGTTGATGTTGTTGCTGCTTCATCTTGCCAAAGACCATAATCAATAGTTTTAATAATTTTTTAGTTGGCGCTCACCTTGGAAAATTATTCAAAACACCAGCGCAGCACAACAAAAGATGTCACAAAATATATTAAATATATATTTTAACTGTGTTGGAATGTTTAAAAAATTTTTTTAAATGTTTGTTAACTTTTTTTAAACTTTCTTCTTTTAAAATTCTTTCCTTTTCTTTATTGTTTCTTTTTTTGCACTTCACTTCTTTATATTTATATTGAGTCTTTTGAAATACTGAAAAAATATCAACAACACAATATAACTACATGGGATTTTCCAAATTCCTTTTTGCCTGAATGTGGTGATCGGTCATACATTTAGAATCGATTGGGCCAAAGTGGGATTTTTCAAAATTTGACCTTTGGGTCAAAATCAGGAACATCAGAATTCATTTTAGAGATATGGTTTCTTAAGCAAAGTTTCTAATTTTGATTCATAGAATACGATTTTCCTTCCTAAAAATCGACCTTCCCTAATGTATACCATACAAAATTTATAAATACATTTTAGATTAGGTTGTTATAGAACTACCAACAAGTAAGGTTGTTTTACTGTAAAATATATAATATAAATTGACGACGAGAAAAATTGGAAAAGTAGGCCGTGCTAAATTAATTAAAAAAAATTGTGTAATTGTATCAGTTTTCAAAAACTTAAAAAAATAAATAAAAATGATTGGCCATATGGATCCATTTGTTATTGGAAAAGATTTTGCGGAATACGAGATGAGACTTCAACACTTTTTTATTGTAAATGATGTTGACGAGAAAAAGAAAGTGGCGTATTTTATAATTTATATTTAGCAGATGCATATTCTGTGTTACGAAAATTATTTTCTCCAAAAAATGCTTGTGAAACACCTTACAAGGAACTCGTTGATGCGTTAAACAATTATTTTGAGCCTTCCATAAATGAAATCGCAAAATGCTATAAATTTAGTAAAGCTGTACAAGGTATGAAATCAATACGAGAATTTATCGTGGAATTAAAAGCAATGGCTCAGAAAATTTTTTAGGTCGAGCATTACGTGACAAACTTGTATGCGGTATATGCGATAATCAACTCAGGTCTAAATTTTTAAAAGAACGAAAGCTGACATTTATTCAAGCTTGTGAAATCGCTCTGAATTGGGAAATGGCTGAAGAGGAGACTAAAGAAATTAGCTTATATAAAAAAAATTAAAACATTTGGCATAAGCCAAGAGGGAAAGAATTTAAAATGTTATAAAAAATGACAAAATTATGATGATCATTGCGTTTGCAAAAATTGGGTGTGCTTTAAATGTAAGAAGAAGGTACACACAGCAAAAAGATGTTAGCAATAGTAGAAAGATGAAAATAAGGTAAAAAGCGTTTAATAAATGGTGAAAGACAATACAAGCAACAATATTAACGATATCTCTACTGAAGAAGCTGGGTGTATTAAATTACTGGTAGATGGAAAACTATTGGAAATGGAAGTAGATACTGGAGCTTGTGTAACTAATTTCAAGAGTTAAGTATTTGTTATATTTTTCTAATTCTAAGGTCATGCCTGTTGAAAAAAATTTGTATCTGTAACTGGTAGCCAATTGAGGCGTATTAGAAAAATTAAAACTGATGTGAATAAGATTAATTGTAGCAAAAGCGTAACTTTAGGACTTTTTGTAATTGAAGCGGATACGAATTTTAAACCCCTCATTGGAAGAAGTTGGTTGAATGTATTGTACCAAAATTAGAGACAAACATTCCATAACAATATAAAAAGAATCTGCCAAGTGAAACAAAAGGATTTACTTACTGAAACACAAATCAAATTTCCTTAAGTTTTTAGTAACGAGCCTGACCATTGCATTAAAATTTATACAGCGGAAATTGCTTTAAGACCGGGAACAGTATCAAGAAGGCTTACAGCGATCCATTTAAGTTGAGATCACAAGTAGAAAAAGAGTTAGTCGCTTAGTAAGTAGTGGTAAACTCATTCCAGTAAAATATAGTAAATTTGCTTAACCGGTTGTAATTGGTTCAAAACCTGGAAATGAGATAAGAATTGGCATTGATTGTAAAGTAACAATAAATAGATTTATAGAATCTGAATATTATACTTTACCCCATATAGACAATATATTAGCAAATTTGTCAAATTCAAACAATTTCTGAGTATTAGATTTATTGGGAGCTTATCAACAATTAAGATTTCCTGATTTCTCAAGAGAATACGTAACTATTAACACCCATAAAGGTCTATATCAGTAAACTAGAATTCCTTTTAGTGTGGCTAGTACACCATCAATAAGTCAATCCATTATGTAACAAGTTCTTCTGGGAATACTAGGTACATCATATTATTTAGATGATAATTGGAGGTTTTGTTTTTGAAGAAAGAAGGAAACGGTTATTTGAAGTTTTAATTAAGCTTAATGATTATAATGTGAAAATAAATTTTAAAAATCTAAGTTTTTTGAAAGAGAAGTATAATATTTAGGACATACTATTTCTCAAAATTCGTTAAAGCGTAATAACAAAAAAGTAAAGGCTATTTTAAATACCCCTAATCCAAAGAATCTGTCTGAATTACATTCCTATCTAAGTATGTTAAATTATTAAAGCAGTTTTATTCCAAACTTATCCTCGGAGTTAAAGGAATTATATAACTGGATAAGGAAAGAGAACAAATTTGTATCGACGGAATATGTTAACAAATGTTTGGAAAAGTCAAAAAGATGGATTGTAGTTAATAATAAATTAGAATTATATGATCCAAAAAATCATTTGGTCAACGCTGTCGGAAAACCAGTTATATTCCGGTACTTTAAGTGGATTCGAACAAAATTATTCTCAAACTCATCGCGAGGCATTAGCAGTAATGTCTGTAATAAAAAAATATCATAATTACATATATGGATATAAATTTATACTACAAATAGAGATACATCAAGCATAAAAGCATCAGGATTACAGAGGTGGGCTGTAATGTTATCAATTTATGATTATGATTTTAAGTATCGCACAGAGAAACGTAATGCACCAGCTGACGCAATGTCACGGTAACCGTTTGAAAGCGAAACTGAAATAGATATGATTAACAACCAATTAAGTGCTAGTGAGTTACCAATTAGCTAGGAAAAAGTAAAGGATTATACACAAAATGATTTGGATCTTAAAAAGGTATTAAAAAGGCCATTAATGATACCATCAGGCTTAGATTATTGGTATAAATTTCGTAAATGTTTATCGACTGAGAATAATTGTATTTATTACCGAGATAGAATGTTATTACGGAAAGGTTACGTAATAAGGTTTTAGAAATTCTGCATGAAAATCATGATGGAATCATAAGGTTAAAGACTGATGCACAAAGTTCAGTTTGGTGGCAAAAATAGACAAATGCATTAAAGAATATGTTTTAAGATGTTTTTCATGTCAATAAACTCAAAAAGTAACAGAAGAAAATATGTCTAGTATGTGGCCATTAACAAATTTATTCAATTTTTAAAACATTTGGTTATACAAAAGAAATAGTAGCAGATAATGGTCCTCCTTTTTCGTCTCATTATTTCAAGAAATTTGCAGATAAATTAAACATAAACTTAAAGAAATCACCACCGTAGAAATCACCACACAATCAAAATTAGTTTAAAAAAATATCTTGTTGATGAAAAATTAACTAATTTACCGATTCAAACTAAATTAGGTAAGATTCTATTGCACTGTAACAATACACCTTGTACAACAACAAATAGAAGTCCAGCAAGTTTAATTATTTACACCAAAAACGTTGATAAATTCTTTAGTAAAAACACAATGTACTCTATAGAAATCATTTTAAAGACTTTATCAGATGGATACATTGTACAATATATATGTAAACAAGTTAGTCAGCATATTTAATAAATATTAGTTACGTGTTCTATGGATCGTATTCTATGGATCAAAATAAGAAACTTTGCCCAAGGAGCCATACCTCTAAAATGAAGTGCCCCAATAGCGTCTAAATATATGACCGACCCCCACATTCAGACAAAAAGGAATTTGGAAAACCCAATGTAGTTCTATTGTGTTGTTGAGATTATTTCAATATTTCAAAAGAAGTGAAGTGTAAAAAAAAACAATAAAGAAAAATAAAGAACTTTAGAAGAATAAAGTTTTAAAAAAGTTAAAAAGCATTTGTAAAAACTTTTTAAACATTCCAACACATTTAAAATATATGTATATTTAATACATTTTTTTTTAATAATTTTCCAATGTGAATGCCAACTAAAAAATTCTTAAAACTCATTTTTATGGACTTTGGTTTAAGCCACATATATTTCATTTTAAGTACTGTTTTTTTATTTTTTTTTCAGCGAAATCAATCCACCATCCTCTATACCGCAAAATAAAGCGACAACATCAAAAACTATCGAAGACCCAATGAGTCATATACCCAAGCATG
Organism: Wohlfahrtia magnifica; assembly: GCA_023159175.1. Classification (NCBI taxonomy): domain Eukaryota; kingdom Metazoa; phylum Arthropoda; class Insecta; order Diptera; family Sarcophagidae; genus Wohlfahrtia; species Wohlfahrtia magnifica. The sequence continues at coordinate 734,474 of JAKWBJ010000165.1, read as the reverse complement.
ATGTTACCCTTTTTGGTGCGTGTTCCGATTTGACTGATCTTAATTTACCAAACGAGTTGGATATTTTTAATTTTTATTTAATTAACATAATCATGTTAAGGCGCAACAATACATTAATCTTATAAATGAAAGCGCCGTGGGAGAATTAAAAAATTATTGATAACAAACTAAAAAAAATGAGAAAATAAAATATATTCACAAAAAAAAGTTAAAAAATATAACAGAGGTTATATAATATTACAAAATAAATTAAAGGAAAAAAAATTTGACATGAGCACACATAAAAGTTCTCAAATGCAACTATAAGTGTGAAAGATGGATATTAGCAAATTTAAAAAGTATGCCAGAAGATATAAAATTTAAAAAAGAGTATAATAAATATTCAATATATAAGCTAAAATATTGATTACACATAATAAAAAATTTAAAATAGGAATATATGTACATATGTACATCAAATTGAAAAACTATAACGAGAAGAATCTATATAACTGCTTTTTAAACGCATTAGCATTGCCCAGATTTCGAATATAATGAGGTAAAGAATTCCAAAGACTTGTGATATGAATATATAACGACAGAGTCTTATAGCGTTGTTGAATAATCTTCTTTCCACGATTTGGTCTAGCAAATTGAAACCTATTGAACAAATAAGCAGGCTGTTCCGAGGTAATAATTCGATGTAGAAATACAAGGCATCTAATTTTCAAAATGTTCTCAAAACTCATACCAAATATATGGTAAGAGTAATGTGAGATGTGGTCCCGACATCATTTAAGGAAAATATATCTTGCTATGTTGTTGTAGGCAACGTTGAGCTTCCATTTGCCATCATCATCACAGTTTGCATAAATTTCACACCCGTATAAAAGAACAGAAATTAAGTACGTTTTAGCAAGTTGCATACAAATGGCAAAAAGAGTGGCATCTACGACAGCCCACAAGTTTCTAAGTATGCTGTAAGCTCTACCAACAACGACACAGATGATTAGACCACGTTAACTGAATACTCAAGACAACACCTAGGTTAGAGGCAGAGTCTATTCTAATCCCTTTAATAAAAACCTCAGGTAAGTCAAATTCCCTATTGGATTTCGACAGTACTATACATTGGCCGTAGTCCAACCGCCAATTTTCCGCAAATCCTTATTTAGGTAGCCTACACATGAGTTTAGGCAACGGGTACAGGTGTAAAGCTGCACGTCATCAGCGTACATATCAACATTACAGTTAGGTAAAACGTCTGGTAAATCATTAATATTAATACAGAACAAAAGAGGCCCTAGTATCGATCCCTGTGGAACACCTCTGTTAACATTAAGTGGGTCTGAGATGATGTTATCCAGATGAACTCGTTGATATCGATGGACAAGGTATGAATAGACTAGATTACATGCACAACTGAAGAAGTAAAACAATTTCTGTAGCTCTTGATTAAAATTTTATGATCAACGGTATCAAACGCCTTAGTCTGATCCAAAAGAACTAAAAGAGATATACAATTTTCATCTAATTTCATTCTAAGACCCTCAACCAAATTTACTAGATCTGTAGTACAGCTACTACCCTTTCTAAATCCTGACTGCCTATCTGTTAAGAAACTATAACTTTCTAAGTAAAAATAACAGAACAACATAAAATTATCAACCAACAAAAATTCAACGAAACAATTTCTCAAAAGAGAATTGTGGGACATAGACAAAAATAATCAACAATCCTAACGGAACATACAATAACAATATTAAAATAAATAAATAGAACAAGAAAATACAAAATCATCAATAAGAACGAAAACAACAAGATATTAATAACAAAACAAATTATTGGAATGAAACAAACAACAAAACACTAACATAAAAAAATAAACACACACCTGACAATAACTAATTCGAATACGGGCAAGAGTAAATATCGGCAAAATGAAAGACTTGTTTGATCCATAGGGGAGAATTTAATTATGTGCCCTACCATCGGCAATAGTGCTTTCCCTTCCCCTCAGTATTCCTTTCCAAACCTTTGGGTGCGAACCACTTGGAGGGGTTGCAGTTGGATTATTCAGTGGTGAAGGTATAACACTGGCTGCTGAATAATCAACCAGCAGTAACCCATTTCCTTGTCGTACGCATTCAGAGGGGGTTTGTTTGATTTTTGTTTACTCGTGTTTTCTTTTATTTGGTTCAATTTACGTAATGGCAGGACGCTTTCGGATTGATTTCTGCAATGTGCGTGGGCTGCGGGCGAACTTTTTCTCCGTGTATGCGCACATTTGTCTCCATAGGCCGGATGTTTTCGCCTTATGTGAGACCCAGGTTTCTGAAAATGCTGATCCACAGGATTTTCATATCCCTGGGTATCACCTTCTGTCCCTTTTTAATTTTCATAGGGGTCTTGCTATGTACATTCGCAATGAAGTTGTGTACCAATGCCAGCAACCTCTTGGCATGTATGATGCGGAATTTAACTGTCTATGGGTTAAGTTCAGAATCAGGGCACATCTTTTGCACTTCGGGTTTTTGTATAGAAGCCCAAACGCGGGAAGGGAGGTTACCATATCTGGCTTTGACTCTCTTTCCGATTCAATATCGAGTATCCCTTCGAATTATCCGAACAGTGAAATTGTTGTTGCTGCTGATTTCAATGTTCATAATTCGTCTTGGTTACGCCATTCAGGCCGTACAACTCCAGAAGGCCAATACGTTGAGTTATTTGCCGCGCACAATCACCTTGCGCAATTAGTGAATGAACCTACACATATATCGTGTGTAGATGGGCACCAGAACAATACCCTCGACCTTTTCCTCACTACACACCCTGAAAAGTATTAAATTCGGATCATTGCACAGTTTCTGCCTCATTCTCGTCCACCGCTCTTCGCGAGGTTCCACCCATGGCTACGGAACGCTCTATTTTTAACTACGAGGATGCTTGTTGTGCTGAGCTAAACGATTTTTTTGGGCATTTTAATTGGAAACTTTGTTTCCTTGAATAAAACGTCGATGCCATGGCAGAAATGGTGGTGAATATAATAAGGCTAGGGATGGATATTTTCATCCCATCCAAAAAGCTTTCGATTAAACCCAGAAACAAATCTTGGTTTAATCTGACGTGTAAATTGGCAGTCAGATCCAGAGAGGAAGCATTCAGGAATTGGCGCAATAACAAATGTGCCCACACTGATTTGCTTCCCAAACAGGCGAGATCTTCATGTGCCGCAGTACTCAGAAGCGAAAAGGCTTTATACGAGCAGCGCCTTCGTGCTAAAGTTCTGACTTTTCCGCGGGGAAGTCAAAACTTTTGGTCATTCGTTAGAAGGCTGAGGAACCACGCTAGTTCGGTTCCTGCTCCTATAAAGAATGACCACACATTCACGAACCCGGGCGAAAACGCAAACCTTTTGGCTGAAATGTTTGCAAGTAATTCTCACTTGCCGGAGAGCGTTCAATCACTGCCCGAACTTGAAAGAGTATCAGTAACTATGCCTAGTATATTCTTTCGAGCTTGTGCTGCAAAAAGGGTCCTAGCAAATCTCAACGTTAACAAGTCTTCTGGGCCGGATGGCATACCAGCACTGCTCCTGAAACAGTGCTCTTCGACGCTTGCGCGTCCATTAGCTCACCTTTTCAGTGCGTCATATCGCGCTGGTATTTTGCCATCTTACTGGAAGGTTGCTAATGTAACGCCAATCCCCAAAAAGGGCGAGGCTAGTAACCCTGAGAACTACCGTCCAATAGCAGTTTGTTCCACACTCTCCAAGGTTATGGAGAGTATGATTAATCACCACCTTGTGGGATATCTGGAGTCCAACTATTTACTTAGCGATCGTAAGTAAGATTTTCGAAAAGCCCGTTTTACTGTTGACCTGCTGGCGTTGCTCTCGGAGAAGTGGAACAAGTCCATTCATGGTTTTGGCGAGAGTAAGGTTGTGGCTCTGGATATCTTAAAGGCGTTTGATAAAGCTTGGCACGAGGCTCTCATTTCGAAACTTAATGCTTTTAGTGTCGGTAGTCACTTCTCTCGATTTATATCGAGCTTTCTCAGAGAGCGCTCTATAAGAGTGGTTATAGATGGGGTCTCATCCGACGAGTTCAGGGTAAACTCAGGGGTACCGCAAGGCTCAGTTCTTTCTCCTACTCTTTTTCTAATATTTCTAAACGACTTTCTTGTTCTCACTTCTAATCCTATCTACTCTTTTGCGGATGACAGCAACATTTGTCACTCATATTCTTTTGATCGTAGACCGAGCCCTTTGGAGGTTGGGGTAAGAAGAATGAATATGAACGTCATACTCATAAGTGACCTGGTGAAGGTCTCCGAGTGGGGTCGTGCGAACAGGGTCGATTTTAATGCACGTAAGACTCAATGTTGTTTTTTAACACACAGGCGTGGTGGTGTGCTGTCATCTGTGTCAATGGGTAATGTGGATATTGAGGAATCAGATGCTCTTGATGTTCTGGGCATGAGAATTCACTGTGACGTTCGTTGGAATGATCACATATTTCAAGTGTCGAAAAAAGCATTCAAGTGCCTTGGTTTTTTGAGACGGTTCAAGAAATACTTCACTCCATCTGATCTCCTTAATATTTACAAGACCTATATCCGACCCAAAATGGAATACAACTCACATGTATGGGCCGGTGCTTCAAAGTCTATTTTGGAGCTTCTCGACCGCGTACAGGAGAGGACGAAAATGCTCACCAATGACGGTAGGGTAGCCAACTCTATCGATTCATTGGAGCACCGTCGCAATGTGGCGTGTATTTCATTGTTCTATCGGTACTATAACAGAATATGTTCTAACGAAATTAGGGAATTAATTCCTAAAAATCGTATATTTTTACGTAGTATTTGTATTTCTAGTAGAGCGCATCCCTTTGTAGTTGATTGTCCAGTAAACCGCACAACGCATTATAGGGATAATTCGTTCTTTGGTCGCACTGTTCGGTTGTGGAATAATCTTCCAGCGAAAGTATTTCCTGCCACTTACGACATGAGTAAATTTAAATCTAATGTCCATAAACACTACTCCCTCTGTCCTCCTTCCAATAACCTATTTTCCTAGTACCAGCACAATGCACAGCATGAGTAGAGGCCATCCCCTGGGTGCTGGTCTTATATAAAAAAAGCACTAAGTAACTCTGATAAGTTTAGTTCTAACCGGAACACACAGGTCATATAAAAGGCGAATATTTTCTTGAATAACAAACAGATGGTCGTTCACACTACCTAGAGTATAGATCTGATCCCAACAGATGTTGTCAATACTACTACCCAAATTAGTGTAAGTAATCTACACTCATAAAATCAGGGTATGTAACATGTTTGGTCCTAACATTGATAGACAGATCATAATTCAAGAAAAAAAGATCATGATTAGAAAATCACGAAGTAGAAATTTGGTCGTAAAGCAGTACTTTTGCCCTATGATTAGCAAATACATGACCAATTAGGCTACTAGAGATTTTGAGTGGAAGTGTGTAAATGTAGACACATTTACAGGATAAAGATGAAGAGAAAGAACCGGTTCAGCTAATGGATTATTTACTAAAAGATTATTATTAAAGTCACCAATGATAACAATATCATCATATGACATAGAAATTTCCTCAAAAATAGAAATAAAAGGAAAAAATAAAAGGAAAGAAATCCTTCTAAATATTCTCTTTCACTACTAATTTGAATCAATAATTTCACGTTGCAAGGGATACCGTGTCGAACATAAATCGCAACTCCGTCACCTTTCGGATTTTTCTATCCGACCGGAAAAGCATAAAGCCTTGTAAATTGAAAACTGAATCATGAACATCCAAGGGAAACCAGGTTTCAGAAACGCAAATTATGTCAATACCCGCCGATACATATAAGTGCCTAAACTTGTCCATCTTATTCCCCAGACTGTGCATTTATATGGACTATATTAGGACCATTAACTTGTCTAGCAAAAACTTTAATCTTATTGTACACAGAGGAATTAGAACCACTATAGTTCAACATATAGATTTAAAGTGTTGGCAGAAGAATTACGACGATAAACAAAATAGGAATAATTAAGCGTTTGAGAAAAAAGGAGTTGAATTTGCAAATACGGGATCTGTATGTGAAATATATATAAGACAGATAACTGTAATTTAAAGATAATTTGAAAATAAAATACTCAAAATTAATAACCATGCTGAACAATATAAGTTCATCATATTGTATAGATTGTATAGATTGTTGCCTGCAATTTACAGATCAAAGCCACGGTTGGCAGTTTGTCGTTCAAGGCCTGGAAATAAGTGCTCCAGACAGTTGTTATCATCAATAAGGAGAGGATCACCGTTTTGTTGAAGTTTAACACAAACAAGGCCACGCGTGGTGAATGTAGTGTGTATAAGTTTTCCTCCTATTTAGACCTATGGCAGCTCTTGAAATTTTGAAATTGATCTGAATGAGGTTCTCATGGATATAGAACTTTTTCTCCGAATTGAAACCAATTTAAACCGTTGTGCAGTTTTCTGAAGATCACTAAGGAATTAAGAAAAGAATTCCTGTCATGAATAGACCAAAACTTCACGATTATTGTAATATCCTTTGTGAGTGGCCTATGTTCGTTATTTCGAAGTTTCTGCGGGTGTATAGCCTTTAAATTTGGAATGGGAGTGTTGATTATATTACATATATTCCAGAAAAAGTTGATTAAATTGTCACCCTCACAAAAAGAAATTTCGTTCAGTCTTAGCTCAGATAAAACAGGGTAATTTCTTGTTGTTCCAACTTAAGCTTCAAGATTTTTAATTTCTCCTGCATACTTTTTGCTTCACTATGTGTTTTTTACAGGTTAGCTACTCTTTCATCAATTCCGTGTAGTTTGTGCTCTAGAGCATTATATTTCTCACTCAAATCTCCTAGAAGTTCCCTCTTAAATTGCTTGAATTTCATTTCGCTTGTTTCCACAATTAACTACGAAAATTTATCAAATCTGTTTTCCAAACAGTTTAATTGTTTAAATGGTGATTCAACGACTGATTTAAGTGACGAACAGGCTCAAGAGTATTGGTGTATATTATTTAAGCGTTTGTCTTTCGGTGTATTAGGCAAACCGTCAGAAAGAATAAACACGTTGGAGTCGCTGGTATGCATATTTCCGGAATTACTACAGATATATTATATATATTGTTTTTACTTGAACGAATGTGCTAAAAAAGAACAAAAAAGTTTTCCTATAAATCATTCACTACTCAAGTAGAAAATAAGTTGATAGGAATTTTTTAAAAACTTGGTATGAAAATAATGCCGACAAACAGTGTATTGATTAAATTGAATAGATTGCTCAAATAAGTATAAGTAGGTAAGTATAAGTAAGTGCGATTTGAAGCATTGTATGTACATGCGGATTGGTTACAGAACGCATCAAAGAGTTTATGCACGATCAACATAATCAGAGAAGACTAACAATCGACGCATTTTTGATGGAGCAATTTCAACATATGTACCGCCATCGGTTGAAAAAGATATGGGTAGAAGCAATGGTTCACGATAAACAGGAACATACGATTGTTTTAACTTTGCCTTGATGCGTGACAGATTCGGTGTGCCTGATAGAGTAGCAGCAGCATTGGGAACCGCTCTTTTACATGATTTCGAAATGAAAGATCTGTATGGTGAACCTCATGGATAAATTGAAAGTTCGCAGAGAAAAAGACAAATGCAGACGAGAAATGCTTCGCAAACGGTTAGTAATTTCATTCGATGGTAGAAAAGATGATACTGTAACGAGAGATAAAATTGATGGGAAGTATCATACTAGGATAATAAAAGAAACGCATCTTGTTATTTTGAGAGAAGCAAGTTCTCAATTGATTGGTTACGTAAGACCAAACAACCAAATTGATTGATTTTTTCAACGATAAAAATATATCACAGGATGCATTAATTGGTATATGCAATGATGTTAAGGCAACAAACACACGGTCGAATTATACGACGATTGAATTGCTGTTAAAAAGACCATTGCATTGGTTCGTTTGCCTTCTGCACTTCAACGAACTTCCTTTTCGGCATTTGTTTCAAGCTTTGGATAAATCAACCAGCATTGGACCAAGATCGGCAATCGGAAAACTGAACCATCAAATCGAACTTGTGAAATTTTTCCGGTAAGGCTATCACTCATTTATTATAATTGTCAATCGTGGATTGTCACCGGTGGATCTGGGTAACATCGAACCAGGGAAAATTGTACATTCTCGCTGGCTCACCAAGGCCGCTAGATTATAATGATCGTATGTGACAACGGAAAATCCGTCCGAAAATTTACGGATTCTGGTTGAATTTATAATTAACTGTTATGTCCCAATGTGCTTCAGTATCAATTATTACAGCTCTGTCGTGTACGGTAGTGTATTATTTTTCAAGTTCATTAGTTGGTCACGGTTTCTAAAACCTACTTTACGCAGTATTGTTAATCAAGTAATTAAAGATAATTCATATTATGCGCATTCGGAAAATATCTTGCTATCAATGTTGTTTGATGATAGCAAAAAAAGCGAGACTGTGCTATAAAGAAAATTCTACGCTATCGAACCGATAAAAAACCAGATATAAACTTTCATTGCACAAATTACGCGGAAATGATCAATTTGAATGATATAAATAACGTATTTGAAACATTCCGTACGATACATTGAAAGAATATTTAAATCAAAATTTTCCACCGCTTAATGATTCTAAGCTTTCCGTCACATATACAAGGTAACGAACGACATGTTCAGTTGCTAGCTAGCATTTCCAAACGAGTTATACCAGAAAATTTAAACGCTGTTATGGCGACGACATCAGAGAGCGAAATTGCCCAGACTTGGAGAAACAAAGATTTCAAACAATAATTTGTTTTAGTTTCTTTCTATTATAAGTTGTATTAAAAATATAAACTCTAAAAAAAACAAACATCCATTTCGTTGATTATTTCATGTAAAGTGCCAAAAAAGGTGATTTTTTGAAATTTTTGTATGGGTGGTTCGGCCATTCAAAGTTAATGGGGGTCGACTCGATTGTGGCAGCTTAAATAGCTCATAGTGTGATTTTTTAAAATTTGACTTTTGGGTCTAAATAAGGAATATCAGAATTCATTTTAGAGTTATGGTTCCTTTCGTAGAGTCAAATACATTTAAGGCTGTGACCATCTACCATACGACTGCAAAAGACACTAGCTGCAAAAGTAGCCAAGTAACCAGCTACTTATTTCTTTTAACGACTACAGCTACAAAATAAACATCTGATTTGGCACATAGATTATCCTTTTTCAGTGGTGCCACAAAAATGTTTTTCGCGTTTTTAATGTATATATTTCATTTATTGAATTTTTAAAACGCCTATTTCATGCATCTTATTGTATTAACAGCACTAAACTGTTTGTTGTCGCCAAGAAAAATAAAAGTTAGCCTAACAGACAAACCTATATTAGAGCGTTGAGCGTGTCGTTGACTGTGGGATGATGCTGACGCTGAAGTGACATACCTAAATTAGAGCGTTAACGTTGTGTCGTATACAGTAATGTCAACTTTAATTTTCAACAAAAATAAAAAATTTAATAGTGATTAAATCCCTAAATGTGATGTGAAAATAGTTAATAAAAAAATACAACTCTGCCGGTTTTATGTATCTATAAGAGCGTTTCGCAGCCAACTTCACTTTCTAACGTGCTGTGTAAAGCGGACTTTGCAATTAGAAAGCGTTGACGCAGTGCTATTTAGGCTTGCTTCATACAATTTGTATGTACATGACAGTTTTTGACAGATAAATAACGCTCAACGCTCTAATTTAGGTTTGGCTGTAAGTTGGCTACGGGCTACAACGGTAGTCGTGTTGCCGCTAAAATAGTTATGCTCATATGCACACATGTATTCTATTTTTGACAGCTTGTAGTAGATTAGCGGTAGCCTTAAATGTGTTTATAGCATGTTGAAGTAAATGAGCGCTATGTACATATGTTAACCAAATTAAACGTTTGTTTTTTATTTACCCTCTTTTCTTGCAGAATGATTCGTTCTCGTGAGTCGGGCTTAGTGAAACGTTTACTTCATCAAAGACAGCCGAAGAAACCTGAGTGTCAGTCTTTATATACAGTGTATCCAGTAAATGTTTTCGGAACTGCAGATGCTTTTATTTTCCTTAGTGGTAATACTATTTTAGAATGGGTTAATGTTCTTACGTGTAATTAAGTCACTATTTCAAAATTTAGTTAACCCTTTGTTTGCATACAACATCACTTTTTGAGGCCACATTTCTCAGGTCTAACTATATTCTGTTCTTGAACGATGTATGCAATATAAAATGAAATTCTTTCCCTTTAGATTATTAGATTTACTCCTAATTTAGCGAAAGAAAAAGATTTTGGTGTTTCAAATTATTATTATTTATTTTTATAATTTTGTGAAAAAATTGGTGCATAACATTTTTAGAAAAACTAAAGGATAATTCATTAAATTTTATTTTTTTTTTAATCGCCAACACATTGCGATAGATGTACTTTTGGTTACGTAGCTTTTGCAAACGTCAAGCTATGACGCTAAGATTTAGCGGGAATATCAACAACAGATGTACCAACTTAACAAGAACAAAAAAAAAAAATTAAATCGAAACGAGACGTTCCCACACGGGGGTTATATCGAAAATTTGTGATCAAGGTAGTATACAACATGACGCACGGAAGCTGAAAATTTCAATAAAATCGGTTCAGCTATTTAGCAATCTATAGACTTCAAACAAACATACATACATACAAACACATATTTATTTTTATATATAAGGTAGCTTTTACCCGGTGTGCCTTGCGCAATAACGGCTTATGTAATCTTTCATGCTTTTTGTCCGATGTGGATAGGTAACGAAGCTTTAATTGTTACTGTCCTTCACATATAGAAGATTCCAGACGTAGAATGAATTGAAGGTGCCACTCCCACTTATACAATCTAGTTCTTAACTGATGATTTGTATTGACTGCGAATTGTTTTAGATCAAATTCAGAATTTTTCACTTTAACCGTCCTCAAGATATACAAAAATCAATATTTAGCTTGTATGGAAGGAACCATGCCCGCTTGTTCAATCCGAAAACAAATCGAAACTGAATCGATCAAACTCAGAGACTGTTGCTGTTACCTTTGTGAAAATATAGATAAACAAATATTTACTTTATATGGGCGCGGCACAGCACAAGCCAAACTCGAACAGTAGCTTTTATGGGTTAATAACTGCAACTCCGTAATTTCAGTGCGTTCAACTTCTCTGATATAATTTACATTTTTAGCAGAAAACCAGTTAGTTCAGAACTAAAATCAAAAAGATGGCTAGACGACGGGGACAAGTAAGAAAGCTTATTATTGGGCATGCGAGAAAAAGAAAAAGTGTTCGCGAAATTTCAAAAATTGTTGGCAGTCATTCAACGGTGCGCGACATAATAAAACGTTTCAAAGTCAATAAAACGGTACAAAATAGACCAAAACATGCTTGCAGCAAAATATTTTCTGAGGCAGAAAAAAGTTTTTTTGACAGAAAAATAATGGAAAATCCCTTTCTAAGTGCTCCAAATCTTGTTGCTGAAAGTGACCTTGGTAAGAAAGTAAGCTCAGAAACTTGCTTTACAGAGTTTGTCTTAATGGTAGAAGAGTTAGACAAAAACCTCTTATTAGTAAGCGCAACCAAATCGAAAGATTTAAATTGTTAAAGAGTACCAAAATAAGGGTTTTTCTTTTTTGAACAAACGTTACGTTCACCGACGAAAGCAAATTTATTTATGTATTTGGTATTATTTGGAGGAAACAAAATCAGGAACTACGTTTGAATAACTTGAAACAGACAGTAAAGCATGGGGGTGGTTCAGTGCTTGTCTGGGGCTCTTTTTCTGTATCAGAGCCAGCATCTTTGCGTCTTATTGACACTATCATGGATCAAAATGTTTATTTAAACATTTTAAAAGAAAACTTGCCAAATAATGTGGATAAGTTTGCTCTGGATAACGGTTGGTACTTTTACCAAGATAACGACCCCATTTTCATTTAAAAATATTTGTTATTCCTGAAATATAAATAATAGCCGTCGTATCCCCTTCCGGTCAAAATCCAATAAGACGTTATAGGTTCTGCTTTTTAGCTGTATGCAGTCTTTAAACAAACACACATTCATTTGATATAATATACCCATAGAAAACTTTTTTTCCAGTGTGATTTCTGCAATTCCCGCTTGTTGGATGATGTAGATAGATAATGAAGCTTTAATAGTTGTTGTTCTCCACACATACAAAACCAAACTTTTAGTATTAATGGAAGGTGCCACGCACACTTATCAAATCTCGCCCAGTTAATGACTGGTGATGTGTATTGTTCACGACGCTCTTTGAACCTTTTTAGAAACTTCTACTATTGCTGTTCTAAAGATATATAAAAATTAATAAATACTTTATATGGGATGTACCACCGCCACGTGTCTCACTCCACCCATTTTTGTCAGAAGCTTTTGCTTTAACCGTTCTCAAGATATACAGCAGTGATTGGACATACGATTTTCGTTTAGTACCAATTTTTTGCGAGTGCATTTTTGACAACGAGAGTAACAAATTTTATGAAACAAAAAAATTTACTAAAAACTTAGTATGTAACTCTATCAATTTCTAACGGATTTACAAAAGCAAAATAGCAATTTATTCTTAACTAAACATAGTTTAGTTTAATATGGCAGCTATCATTGGCTCACTTATGTCGAAAATGTAGGTTCCGTTTCTATCATGTTTCCAGTACCACACCATGGCCCTGGCAGCTCCTTTCTAGCAACACTAGCAGCAGTTAGCCATTCAGTCGCCCTAATGAAGGCAAAAATTTTGTTCAGATCGCACGTTAGAAGTAGTCCTTATCATCGCATCTTTTCCTAACAAGCACTGAAAACCCGAAATCGTCGAGTTTTTGGCAGTGGCGAAGATGTTTCGTAGATTCTTCCTCCTCTTCATATTGGTAACTTTCGCAAAGATAATTATATGGAATTTCCATCCTTTGATCATGTCTGCCAACACATCATCGGTCAGTGTGGTTCCTCGCGTGTGCTCTAGGCAGTATCAACAGCTGCCACATTATCCAGTAACCCGAATGTGGTCAGATCTACCAAATATATCTTTATATCATCCAAAGACACCGGGGATTCATGAACAATTGCCAACAGGTTATGCACTCTCTTTAGGGATCTTATATACGGTGATATCCTTTTTGTATATCCCATAATATCGAACTAAACACGTGGCTTTAGCTGCTCCTCCTCATATTTGAAATATAATATCGGCTTATATTCAGCCAAGTTATTAGCTTGTAAGTGCATGAAGGCAATAAAACCCGGTTTTTCCAATAACTCATAATTTTAGGTGTTTCGAATGTTTCATAAACGGATTCTTGTCGTAATAGATAGTGCCTATCAAAAAATAGTATCACTTTTTACGTATTTCAACTTCATTTATTTTTGCCTCATAATGTTATCGAGTTGCCATTAGTACTAATGCTAAAGCAAAGTAATGTAAAAAATTTAGAAAAAGCAAAATATTTATGAGAGTACCAAATCTGTTAGAGGGTACTAAGGTACTTTTTTTAGTATAAAAGTATCACAAAAGTATCAAAAAGGTAAGAAAATTACGATCGTATCAACTTTCCTATCACTGATATGCAGAAATCAACATTTAGTTTGTATAGGAGGTGCCACGTCCACGTGTTTAATTCCGCTTACCTTTTGACTGACTGCATTGAATATGAATTTATTCAGACCAAATATTGAAACTCTAGCTTTAACCATTCTCAAGATATAATGAAATCAATATTAAGTGTGTATTGGATTTACCACGCCTACTTGTCCAATTCTGTCCACTTTTTGCTTGATGATGAAGCGTTATAATAAATGATAACTGTAACAGAAAAATAGAGTTAGTAGAAAAGTATAAATACTTAGGTGTTTTTGTTGATAATTCAAATGGAAGACACATATTTTAAATCTACAATAAAAACTAGGAAAGTCAGTGTAGGTGCTAGGTATATCGTTTAAGCTATTCCGCTACTTACGCAGTTCTTAGACAAACGTATTATTCGTTGGACGGATCTTACATAAGACACAGCATCACAGCATTGGGTGGTTCAACTCATATTACAAAAAAGCCAAAATTTAACACAAAAAATCCTTAACAAAAACCTTAATTTCTCAAATAATACATATGTATGTATAATAACAACCATCTAATAAATAATGTCAGCAACAAGATCCAAATCATCACATTTCATTTAAATACAACATAAGAGCAAGCACAACACAACATAATATTGTCATCGACACAATCAACAATACGTCTTCTAATAACAACTTAGCTGCAAATAATTTACGCTCAAACAGTACTTCGTTAAGAACAACCGACAACACAACAAAATACATCACAAGGAACACGAAAACGAACGATCCTCTAAGCTCAACGTTTTGAACGTTAAGAGTATTTATTATTTCACGATAATGAATGAATTCTTTAGGGACCACAGATTCGTCAACATAATCGACACGAGCACAACACAAGACCTGGGGCTCAAGGAAGGTATGTGGCGTAACAACCCCGTGTTCATGATCAAATATCGATTACACTTACATCAAGCAGTTGATTATTTTACAACACAAGAAAATAAGAAGTATGTCGTTCTTCCTGTTTTCTATCTCCTACTTGTAACCTTAAACGAACCAGACGTCCTTTCAAAAATTTTAAATGAAGTAAGACTAAATATAAAATTCTAATTGGTCTTATTATTATTATTTTTTGATTGGGAAACAATTTACCAAATTGGCGTCCCCGAATTAAGCATAAGTAAAAAAACATTGAATAAATTCAGCTTCAAAGGTGAACTATTCATTTTGCGGCCATTTTGTTTTTCTTAACCAAACTGGTGTCATCCGCCATATTTAAAAAGAAAACACGTTTTTTTGGCAAGACAAAGATTGAAGAAAGCTCAGCAAACAACAGTGGTCTAGCTACAGTGGTACACCTGCACAAGTGGAAGCTACTACCAACGCAAAACAGAGGAACGACTCAGTAAGCCAGATTGCCTGTTGTCAAGCAACAACATTGGCGCATGGTTTATTTTGATCGACTTCTGATTCACAGCATCGGGAATAGTTGCAGATAAACAGAAGACCGCAACCATCTTAGCAGCTCTCGACCCGAACGTTATTGCCAAGCTTTCTGACGTAATAGCCTTTTTGCCCTCATCGAGCAAATATGAATACATAAAGGAAAAAATTAGAAACCATTTTACAGACAGCGAACAGCGTCGACTAAACCTCCTCCTGTCAGACCTTCCACTAGGTAATTAAAAGCTTTCCAAATTATTTTACGAAATGAAGCGAGTGGCTGATTCAACCATAGGAGAGGCGGCGCTTAAGGGTCTTTGGATAAAGATTTCGCGCAGCTGCAGCGGGTCTAATCAGATTGAGAGAGTCCAGGCTGAATCTTCAAACCAATTGAATGAACTTAGGCAAAAAAATCGGACGCTCTTGTACTCGGTCAGATTCACGCAGTGCTAGAGCTCCTCCTTAGCGTAGTTAATCAAAAATCATCCATGTTACGTTTACATTGCCTCTGGTACCGAATGCTGATATTATAAGAAACACGGACCCTACGCACAAAAATGTCGCAGCCCATGATCGTTTGTTGTGGCCGGCGTAACGTCACCAATTATAGGCTCAGACTTTATCAAACTCTATGACCTTCTCATCAATTTACGAAGCAATCGGCTAATAGATAATACCACTGGCCTGACTCTCAGCTTACCTCGTCTGCGTCATGTAAAGCAATCTGTACAAAATCATTTAAGACCACCGATCCATTTGCCGACATTTTAAAATAATTTTCTAATATTACAAAGCTTTCGCCAAACGGTTCAAAAACAAAATCTACCGTTGCTCATAGAATTATTACAACTGGTCGTTTTTTGCCGCCCTAAGCGCCTTTCCCCTGAAAAATTTCTAGCGGCTAAAAAAGAATTCGGATTTTTAACAGAAGTCGAAATATGTCAATCCTCGAGTACCAATTGGTCTAGCCCATCGCACTTAGTCAAAAAAATTAATGGGACGTGGAGACCATGTGGTGACTACCGGACACTTAACGCACAGACATTGCCAGATCGTTATCCGTCGTCGTATTTATCAGACTTCACTTCAAATCTTCGAGGTATAAAATTTTTTTTAAAAATAGATTTACCAATGGCCTTTCACCAGATGCCGATTTATCCGGGAGATATTGCGAAGACAGCCATTAGCACTCCTTTCGACTTATATGAGCTTAAGTTCATGACGTTTGATCTGTGTAATGCAGTCCAAACCTTTCAATGGCTTGTAAACGAGATATTGTTTTCCCGTATGTCGACGACATCTGCATGATATCGTCTTTCGTCGAACAACATCGTCGCGACCTCATCGAATTATTTCGTCGCCTCCCCGCAAATCATCTCGGGATTAATTTGAGCAAGTGTGAATTTGCCAAAAGCGAAATAAAATTTCTTGGTCACCTTGTCAGCGCTGATGGTATACGTTCCTTGCCAGAAAAAGAAGTTGCCGCACACTGCGTTGGCCCATGCACAAAAATCAAAATTATTTGTGACTCTAAACCTAACAATATTGATATCAATCGACAGGTAATTGCCTCAAAAAAATAAAAACAAAATATTAAGGGGAAACTCTTAGTTTTGGCTACGCTGTGACACTTCAAAACAATTTGTTTTGGGTTATCTTAAACAAATAATTATCAAAAATTTTTGTTTTGATTAAACTAAGCGAAGTAAAGTTGTTCATTATAAATAATATTTGATAATTAATAATATTTGAAAAAATTAATAGAATTAAAATATGTTAGAAAATATATAAGTATATATATATATATATATATATATATATATATATATATATATATATATATATATATATATATATGGTTGTGTATACGCTTCGCTAAGTGGGCCTGAGATCGACTTATAGAGATGCCGATTTTGCCAAAAAAAAAAATCATCTTTTCAGATGAAGCTCATTTTGATCTTGGCCGGTATGTAAATAAGCAAAATTTTCGCATTCGGTGGACAGAAAACCCGCACGCATACTTTGAAAAGCCGATACACACAAGACGAGTCACTGTTTGGTGTAGATTTTGGTCCAGAGGCATAATTGGGCCATTTTTCTTCGAAAATGAGCAAGGAGTGGCCGTTACAGTCAATGGCGATCGTTATCGGGCCATGTTGAAGGAATTTTTGTTCACAAAAATTGAAGAGGAGGATATTAGCAACATTTGGTTTCAACAGGACTGCGCTACGTGCCACACAGCCGAAGCTACACTCGATATTTTGCGCCCTTTTTTTGAAGATCGCATTATCAGCCGCAGACTTGATGTCGTTTGGCCACCTCGGAGCTGCGATTTGATACCGTTGGACTATTATTTGTGGGTTGCCGTCAAAGATAAGTGTTCCGCCAACAAGCCAGAGACAATTGACGCTTTAAAGGACAATATCCGTGAGGCCATTGATGAAATACAGCTTCACGCAATCGATAATGTGCTTAAAAATTGGACCGATCGTGTAGGCTACTGCATGGCCAGCCGAGGCAGCCATTTGAATGAAATTATTTTCCATTATTAACCGGAAGGATTGTACTTTCAAATAAAAAAAGAAATTTGAAGAAATATTCAATAGATTTTTTTATAGCATTTTCAAAAAAAAATTTATATGGCGAAACCTTTATTTGTATAAATTTAATTATTTTTGTATATATGACAACTTTGAATGTCTCACAAAGAACGTGCAAACCAAGGTAGATCGAAAAGATATGCACTCTTGACCAAAAATTACATTTTCTTATCTTCTGTAAATAAATATTGATTTTTATATATGGAGAATAATCATCTAGACCGAGGCAGCCATTTGAATGAAATTATTTTCCGTTATTAACCAAAAGGATTGTACTTTCAAATAAAAAAAGAAATTTGAGAAAATATTCAGTAGTTTTTTTTATAACATTAAAAAAAAAATAAAAAATTTATATGGCGGACCCTGTATATACATACTTACTTTAAATGCTAAAAATGAAAAATTTACATGAAACGTAAAACTGATGTTGAAAAGTTTTTTTTTGCTTTTATTAACACAAAAGGTCTCAAAAGTAAATATTATCTAGTACAAAAATATTATCCAGTACAAAAGATAAACCTCCTTAATTTAGTTTCGATTAATTTCGCCTAACATATTAAAAAATTACATACAAAATAATATATTTTTTTAAAAAACTTAAAAATTCATAAAAATATTTACATTTTATTAATTAGTAATGCAAATTGCAGAAATGGATAATACTTTTTAGAAAAGAGCATAAAAAAAGTATGAAAAAAATACAAATCGTTATATATGCTTAAGATAATCGTCCTTAATACCTGGTTATTAGCAAAACTATAAAGTTTACAACAAATCTGAGATAATTTTTCAGCTCAGCGATTTCATCGATATCCAATCACTACTTCAATATTTGTCCATTGCTTGTATGGGGTCAATGCACTGTGCGCCGTGCAGAATTTTCCGAAACCAAAAGTGACTCAAGAGCTAAAAAGATTCATTGCAATGGTGAACTTTTATATAAACTTCTTACCACATGCAATCTCATACCAAATGCAGCTGCAGAAGTTAATTGTCGGCAACAAGAAAAACGACCTAGCACCTACGAGATGGGATGAAACGACGAAAGCTCCATTCCAACGATGCAAGGAGAACTAGCTAAAGCCGATTTGTTAGCTCACCCCGCCGCTAGAAAGGGGCTAGCAATCTATGTAGATGCGTCAGATACAGCCGTATCTTCAACCGTTGGCGGTTTACTCGAAAAAGCTTACAAGAACGTAGCAAAAATACTCAACATGTTACCAGGAGCTGACAACAATGTACCAGGCTGTATGCCATTTCCGGTATATGATTGAAGGACGCCGATGTTATCTGGTCATCGATCTTCGACCGCTCATTTTCGCGTTTCGTCAAAAACTTGAGAAAGCATCCCCACGGCGAATTCGTCAATTCTACTTTATAAGCCAATTTACCACCGATATCCGACATACGCCCGGTCCTGAAAACACTTATGTCGATGCACTCTCAAGAACTAAGTCTATCGACCGCCGCATATCAACCGTCGACAAAACGATGAGGGATTCAACAGATGATTAAAAATACACGTGGGCAAACGAACTCTTTTGAATTATATATTTTTTTTTAATTCCAGGCTCATGTAGTCCTAATTTGTTGTTGTTGCATACAACAACAACTCGTATTCTCTCTTATATTCCAAAAGAGCTTCGCCAGCAAGTTTTGAGCACAGTACATAATTTGTTACATCCAGGCGTACGGACTAGTACAAAGCTTGTCAAGAGCAAATTTTGTTGTCCCAATATTTATTTTCGAACGGTCTCACCTCTCACTTACCCACCCTCATCCGACCGCGGAGGGCTCATCTTCATGTCGTATAGAAACGTACGCACTACAGATACAAGCAAACAAGTTATAGCAACCAGAATTTAAATCAGCTACAGAACTGAATCACAAACTGAAACAGAAGAACTATTGATATACAAACACACCTAAAGCTTACAAAAATATACATGAAACAATTAAGAAAATAAATAATTCTGAAAATTTACAAATTAATGTCAGAAAGAAAACTACGTTTAATATTACCAACATCACAGTTAAAATCAATAAACTCATAATGCAAATTGTAATTATTGCACAATCTACGAAATGAAACGAATTTGCATAATTTGTCCTGTAGAAATCCAACGCTGGAGGACGAGTGGCGGAAAAATCTAACAGGGATGCTAAAATTCAGGGTTAGAAGTAAAAACCAAAATAAATATCACCCGCAACAAGGATACAAGCAAAACAAATACGCAAAACTGCTCTCCTACACTCCAATGTGGAAACTTTAATCAGGCCCAACCTAGCACCATACAAAGGAAATCCATCAACATAAATCCACCTTAAGCCACGTAAGGAGAATAATAAAAACTGTGTCTGCACGGACTCAATCAAATCAATATGACGCCGATAGAAAAGATTCCAAACAACCGAGGCATACTCCAAAATCGGCCTAACGAGCGAAATGTACAACTGTCTCGTAATATAAGGATCAGTGAATTCCCTCGACCAACGTTTTACAAAACCTAAAACAGCCCGAGTCTTACTAGTCATTATACTAATATGATCAATAAATGAAAGTTTCCTATCCAACAACACGATCAGATCAAAAAACGGAACAAGAATTAATTGTATACTCGAACGGAATTACACTCCTGCGGGAAAAAAGCATATGCTTACATTTCCCCAGATTGAGATCCATTAAATTTATTCTGCACCAATCTACGAAGACATCAATACTCCGTTGCAGAACAGTCTGGCCAAGAACATCATTAGAAATATAAAATAATTTAACATCATAAAGAACAATACAGTCAGAAAATACCTTAGGAAGATCATTAAGATATAACAAGAACAAAAGCGGACCTAAATGGCTACCCTGTACAACTCAGGAAGAAACATAAACGGTCTTCGATAATATATTCCGAAACAAAACTTTCTGCGTCCTAAAAGAAAGGAAAGATTCTATCCAACGAAGAAGTCTAACAGGAATATCAATCAGTGCCAATTTATGAATCAATATCCTATTATGAACTCTATCAAAAGCCTTACTAAAAACCCTCGTAGTAAATTAAAGGAGGTTAGTTATTGTCGATCTAACCTTTAAAAAACCATGCTGAAAGAGTGACAATAGATTTCGTCTGAAAAGAGAGATAATCAGTCACCAACTTCTCCATTAACTTAGGGATAGCACTGAGCTTAGCGATTTCCCTATAATTTGATATGCTCCATCTATTGTCGGATTTATGCAAAGGAATAACAAACGACCCTTTCCAAATAAGAGGAAAGTGACTTATCTCCAAAAGTTTGTTAAAGATAGCAAAAACAGCACGTGCCCGGGAATAGAGCAAATAATCAAAACAAGACCCCGATCTCATAAACCTCCTAAACAACCGCTATTTTTTATTGCTCAATTTTGCCAATCTAACCGAATTCCAAGGAGGACTAGCACTCTCCAGCCGACAATGTACAAATGCAACACACTCACTAAAACATTGGAACAATACTCCATAAAAGTTATTTATAATCACATCAAGTGAGGAAGAGTCATATCGCGGTGAGCTGAGTAAAAGCGACCAATCAACAGAAGAGAGCAACAAATTCAAGTGCACAAAATCAGTACGACTAAAATCAAAACGACCACTTATATCCAATGAGCGCCTCACCCCCTTAATTAAACAAGAATCAAAGCGATTCCAATTACTGACATTAGTGCTGATTCTGTGGTAAAGTCTCTGTGTTGCGATGGATCTCTAAATTTGTTGTTGCAGCACGCACAACGTCAGATCAAGGTAAACAATTCGAGTCTTCAGTTTTCGCTGACTTAATGAAAGCCATTGCTGCAATTTACCTCCGAACCACACCTTACCATCCTCAGTCGAATGGAATTATGGAGAGGTGGCACCAAACTTTTAAAGCAGAAATTTTATGCCTGCAAAATGGCCATAATTTTACTTGGTTTAAGGGTTGCTTTTAAACCCGATATTAACGCCTCCATCGCAAAATTGATATACGGCTCTACCCTTACGATACCTGCAGAATTCAGAAAGCGACTTTGTTAACCAATTTCGAACAGCAATGCAGAAGCTACGATCAATTGAATCTGTGCGCAACTCAACTCCACGAACTGTCGTTGCGTGTTTGTCCGCAACGACTCCGTCCGACCATCACTTACGCACCCGTACGACAGTCCATATTAAGTAATAAAACGCTATGATAAATTCTTCAAACTTTTGATCCGCGGCCTATATTGCAACTCTGATAAAATTATCGAGCAAGGATTTCCTGAACTTCCTGATAATCATCAACCACCAGACAAACCTGAAAACCAACAATCGCAAGACAATAATGCTAAGCAACAAAAATTTTCAGAAGTTCCATACAAACCACTTTCACAGGACGCCAATACATAACAGGCGTCACCTAGTACAAACAAGAGCAACTATCAGCTGTTCACCTGTACAGACTACTATTCGTAGCTGTACCATTAGGCCATCTATAAGATTCAGGTGAATCCGCTCCAACGGAGGGAGTAATGTGGCGCCCAGTTGTGGTAACAACCGTGTGTTCACGATCAAATATCAATTACACTTACATCAAGTACTTAATTATTTTACGACACAAGAAAATAAGACGTATATCATCCTTCCTGTTTTCTATCCCTTCGACTTGTAACCCTAAAGCGAACCAGACGTCCTTTCATAAATTTTACCTAATTTTAATTATTTAATAAATGAAGTAAGATTAAATATAAAATTTTAATTGGTCTTATTATTACTATTTCTGATTGGCAAACATTTTACCAAAGGTATAAAGTGTGGCAATTTTTTAATGAATATGGCAGAGATGAGCTATGCGTCACATTGTGGACAATTTGTATAAATATAATACCAGTAAATATAATTAGTGAAAATAATGAATGGAAAAGAAAAAACAAGTGGAAAACTATTTTTTAATTTTAATTTTAATTTTTATGGAATATAAGGAAATGTTTTAATAGCTTTACCTGCTGACAAGCCAATGGCTTAGCGGGTTATATTAATTTATATTCATGTATACATATTTATATAATAATGATAATAAAATAAATTTTGGAAAAAATTGCTTTAACCGTTCTCAATATATACACTTTTCGCATAATGATTTGTATTGACCACGAAGTCATTTAGACCAGATTCTAAAGCTTTTTCCTTAACCGTTATCAAGATATACAAAAATCAACATTTAGTTTGAAAAGGAAGTGCTACGCCTACTTGTCGAATTCCGCCTACTTTTTTCTTGATAATTTTTATTGATTATGAAGTCAATCAGACCGAATTCTGAAACTTCAGCAGTAAACGTTCTCGATATACACTAAAATCAATATTTACTTTTATGGGAGGTACCACGCCTACTTGTCTAATCCCACCCACTTTTTGACTAATGATTTGAATTGACTATTAATCTATTTGAGTCAAATATATAGAATTTTTCTGTTACCATGTTGAAGATATTGAATAAATATACACTTTGTATGGGCGTAGCACCGCCCAGTTGGAATTTTTAAAATCTACATAGACTATAGTACCTTCCAGACATACAGAGAGATACTGTAAACATTTGAAGAAAAACGGTTCAGACGTTTACATATTCATTTTTACATATACGTATATGAGATAAGATATACGCAGAAGTTCATTAAGCGAAAGATATATATTAAATAAATAATTAAATTGTTATTTAATTAACTAATTTATTATTAAATAAAAAATTAAAAGAAATTGTTTTAATTTATTTATTTTTAGTTGGATTTTTTGTATCGTTATTGGTTCTGGCAGTCGAAATACTTTATAAACAGTTACAATTAAAATCGAGAAAATTTGCATAAAATCATTTAAATAAATAAGTTATGATTTCTGTTGTGTATTAATATTTAGTAGTAAAATAAAAGGAAATAAAAGTTAAAAACAATTTCTTATTTTTGATGTCCTGCAAAAATTTATTTAAAATTAAATTAAATATTAAGTCACTAACTGTACGATTTTTCAGTTTTCGTAAGCAACAATTGAAATTTAACAATTACCAGTATCATGGTTGGCCAGTCGTAGTCGTTTTTTGACATTTTTGTAATAGATTAAAGAAAAGTAACAAAATTTTTCTTTATCTATTACAAAAATGTCTAAAAACTACTACGACTCGCCAATTATGAAATGATTCTTCGGTATTTTCTTTTTTAATTTACGCGGTAGTCCCGGCTTAAGTGTGCATGTTAGAATGTTCAGTTTTTAGGCGTTTAAGCGGAGAATCTTTTAAGTGAAAACTTGAATAAATGCGCAGTTGACGCATTTATCGGATAAATGCTCAAATAAATGTGTCCTTTAATATTAAGCTTTCTTTATTATTCCACTCATTTCACATACCTCAGCTAAGAATAAATTTCAAATACAAATCTGTACACACTTTAGTCTTTCTTATTTTATTTTTCTCAGAGTTTAAATTTAGAAAGCGTCTTACGAGATAATTTTTTTGTAAAAAAAACGTGATTTACTAACGAACTTATGCAAATTATTTTCTTATGAAGATAAAATTTCGTTTCTAGAAACTTTAAGCGAAATTTTTGTAAGGCGATAGATAGAAATATTTTTGTTACCTTCAATTTTCGTGCATTAAAGTAGAAAACGTATTTAAGCGAATTCTACTGAATATTTAAATGTTTTTGAGTCTAATACTAATTTACAGCCTGGCCAACGATGTAGAACGAAAGGCAGTCATTCACTCTCTTTCGTAACAGCGGCCCACTATATTAGGGCCCTTTTACAAAGCAGCAGCTGAATGAGAGACAGACGAAGTTTGCAGCCGAGGGGTTGTAGTACACGACTGTATGTACTGGACATTTTGTGTTTATCTTTCCCACTTTTCGTAATTTTCATTCTATTGCCTTATATTATTCTGTCATTTTAACACAGTTGTATACAAAAGAAAGAGAACGAAGTAGAAATTAAAAATTTATGTCAATTTACGTCAATTAATTTTTTGTTTGTAAAAGGTTTAGGCAAATTCAATTCCATTAATTGATGGATTTCAAAAGCAGACTTACTATCTATCGCTCGCTTGCCTTTATGTTGCAAACGCAATCTAAATAAATAGAGGGATTGTTATATAGTAACCCCACAAATAAATAGTCAATATACCAAGAAATCGCTTAAATGTAGAAGTTTTACAATGACAGAAGTAACTGTGGTGCCACTGGAACTTGGCAGTATAAAATGTAAACAAACTTAAATACAGTATTCAAAATCCGTATTCGTACAACTTTAAATGCGTATTAGTACAACCTGGACTTGAATTTCGTTATTATCTTACAAAATTGTGATTAAAACGCCATCTTTTAGTTTTTTAAATTAATAACGCCTGTTGTGTTTTAAATCGCTTATAACATACTATTTTTACTAATTTATTGTTTTAATAAAAGACTTTTAAAAATGCGTACGAATATTGATTTTTCGTACTGTAAATAAATTGATAAATAAATCAACAAAAAATAAATAAATTGTATGAATATTTGTTGGTTTCTTTATGGTATGGTGGCTACAAATTGAAGCATTTACAGGGACCAAATATCTAGCATCGAAGTCAGGTACAAGAAAAATCACTGAAGAGTGCTGCAGTGTGCATTTTATTACGACAATAAAAAACAAGTGCGTAATTTTGACATTTGTGTTCGTACAAACATAAGAAAAACGATATAATTAGCCGCAATTTTGTATTTTGTTCTAGTCTTTCGACTAGAAAGTATTAGAGTACCGCAAATTACCTGTTTGTTGTTCGAACCGATATCGTTCGACATCGTGGGTTAGGCTGTTAATTTCAATAAGATTTATTTTTTCTTTAGTTATAAAAGAATATATGTACATATGTACGTGTTTGTGGTTTATGTAAAAAATAATATAATATAGGAACTCTGTTTCGTGTAACAAAAATGTAGGAAAAAGAAGAAAGTGGGATGATATTTATGGTATGTAAGAACTTTACTGCATAGCGTCAATCTGTTCAGACTACTTTCTTTCTTTAATTATCACAGTGTGGCTGATGAAACGCCAAACTAAAATGTAATAACCTTTTTTATATATAATTGAGTTATCTGTTGAATTTAATTTCTCAATTTTGAATCGTTATCTGAATTTAGAAGAAATTCTAAATTCCTCCGCTATCACGCTTTTGAGTCAATAATTTCCATCCAATGAGAGTTTCAGCGCCCTTCTGGAAGCACGACCACCAGCAGGTGGACAATAATGAAGTTTCTTAACTCCTACACATATTCTTCAAGAGAGAAAATTGCACTCAACTCGACTCACCGTGTGAATTAAACTGCACACTCATTAAGCTGTGTTGTCGGGCCATACTTTTTTAACGAAGGCAGTTGCACTGTCACTATAATTACAGACCGTTATTTAAAAATGTTACAAGAATTTGTATTTCCTGAACTGCTTCGAGAGATAATTCTTTTCACTTTTGTGTCGCCTCAACAAGATGGGGTATGTTCACACATTAGCAGGCCTCTTATGGCAGAATTACACCTAAAATTTTCAAATAAGTTTATTTCAAAAAGCTCAACAATTCTGTGGCCTTCCTGGTATCCATATCTAAGTGCAGCAGATTTTTCGTGTGGGTTTACTATAAACAGAAAGTGTAAACCATAGAATTTAAATTATTAAAAACAGTTAATTCTATCGATAACTAAGGCGATTTCGACATCCAATCTGTAGGCAGCCATGAACAGCTTTTTTAAGATATCGCACATGCTTCTCTCAGCGTGGATCCCATTTAAAATCAATTATATTTCAAAACTATTAAAAATATTTAATAAAAGAAAACTATCTATCAAATGAAAAGAAAAGTAAAACAATTACTTATGTTACTTATAAGAAAAATTATTTGAGTTTTCCTATGTAGCATAATTCATCAGCCACCGTGTTAATGCAGGTAGTATGGTGTCTCTAATGCATAATGCTGAGCCATTGCTATAGATAAAAGATGATAATTTATACAATGAGGTCAACTAAATTTAAAACGTAAAGTAAGTAAATGTGTGTAAACATATTATACATGTTTTTTTCTTTCGAAAATAAAAATGGCTTAAAATAATATATACCTCATCAGGGACTATATTGTGGAATTTTTGTCTATTGGCTTGTAAAAGTTGAAAATGTGTTACCCTGGTATTACCGTACTGAGTTGTGTATTTGATGGTATTGCCGTACTGATTTGTGTATTTGACGGCATTGCCAATTCGACCATCATTGGGTAACACACTCTCACATGTTTAAAATTAACGGATATAAAATGGAGGATATGAGAGAATTTGAGACATTTTCGGAACTTTCCAAGCTGTAGGCAATGAGGTATATAAGGAGGCTGCTTAACCTACGTCAAATAGTTATCGTTTTGCTGTCATAAAATAAGGTCGTACTTAGGCGTAAATAAAAGTGTTGTGTTAGCGAATATCAAGTTGCTGTATTAACATAATATGTATAAAGATAAACTGAGAAAATAAAAACTGTAAAATAGCAACAAAGTGGTGTTTATTTTTATTTTGATGCAATTTACAAGAACTCAAACATTTCTAAAAAGGTTTGAAAGTAACAATATAAATATAATATGTAACATATGTATGTACAAGTGCATATACATTAACTATATTTTTAGCAATCAGCTTGCAACAGTGCTAGTCAAGTGGAATCAACCATTGCTACATCGAAGGCGTGACTATAACACTTTGTATTTTTTTGATTAGTGGACGAGAAGATGTACAAAGACTATTGGAACCAAGAAACTCAAACAGAGTTAGTAAAATGTTAATTTAACCAAGAAAAACCTTATCTTATAAAATTTAAAAAAAACTTTGAAAAATTATTTGAAAGCTTATCAAAAGAAATCAAATATTGTTACGTTTAACTTTTTTAAAAAAAATATATGAGTTCGTTTAAATTGCGTTAAAATAAAATAAATACCGCTTTATTTTCTTGTTTTACAGTTATATTTTTATTTACTACACAATAACTTTTATACAGTTTACAACAACTTAATATTCGCTTGTATAACACTTTTATTTCCGCTTTAACACGTCTTTATCTTACAACAGCCAAACTATAACCAACTAACGTGTGGTAAAGCAGCCATTTATATACCTAATTATCTGTACTTTAGAAAGTTCAGGAAATATTGACCATTTTCTATTTCCATATCCGTTAATTTAAATGTAACGTAAAAATGGTCGATGTGGCAGTGCTGCCAAATTCATATATACCAAAATCCAACAGTACAGTGTTGTAAATATTTTTATTTTCATCGAAGGTGAAACAACATACGACGAGGTATGAATGGTATTGGGGTACTTGGCCACTAGTATACGAAATCTGGATACCAGGCGCCCTACAGTTTTAATTAGTTCTCCGTCCTGCAGCATGCCGTACAATCCTGCATGTAACTTTGTTTACCTGTGCTTAATACATATCATGGATTTAAGCAACAAAAACAATATTTTAAAGAGCGATACCTCTTATGCATCAACTGAAAGAGAAACAACCGTGTTCTCTGACAACACAAAGGTGGTAGCAGATGTGAGTGTCACTATCCTCGAACCAAACTAGAAATGAGGGCCAGTGTACCAAATTTAAGTGACATAGGTGTCCTTTTTACGAATCGGTGTGATGATGAGTCACCCTTGCAAGTAGTGAAGAAACTGTATGTGGCGACGAGTGTTTGTCAGTCACTGGATACTGGCAAATTCGTTAGGCTAAAGCCATTTAAAAGAATGCGCTTTGTAAAAGCTATTAAAAAAGGCTCTTGAAATTGCCAGAAAAGCCCACCTTGAAAGGGAGAAGGCACCAAGATATTCCCGAAAGCTTCCACTTGTGATTTTAAACGGCAAAAGTCAGAGGACAGCCCACAATAAGTCACCGCTAAGAGGGAAAAACCTGCTCTGGCTGCAAAGAAACCGGCATATAGCGCTGCGGCTGATAGTGTCAGAGTTGGTCTTATTCCTCTGGACATTGACAACGCTGCCTTAATATACGAACAAATGGGACAGATTCAAGAGACGATCATAAACCTGTCAATTGAGTAGACGAAAGGTCAAACTAAACTACAATTTTTAAACTCTCAGCTCAAGGCTGGCTGGTTGCTTCTGGCTTGCAACAATGAATTGACTGCAGAGTGGTTGAGGCTTAACTGTAGTCAAATCGTGCGGAAATACAAGATATGCTTGAAAGTGGCTAATTCCCCCATAGCTTGGACGTAGGTACTAAGAAGATTCTGACGACTATAGATTGGCAGAATACGAATTTGCCTACGACTGAGGATAAAGATGCTATGTAAAGTGAATAAAGATGCTATGCTCGATCGGCTTCGTGCCAGTGAGGGTAGAATCTTCTAAAGTTTGGTGAAGTCCACCTAATCTCACGGCATGTGAAGCTTGAAAACAAACTGTATCGGATGTGTCTGGTGCGAAGTCAGGGGTGGTTCTTGTTGAACCTCAACCGAAATCTGATGAATCCTGCTGTTCAAGGACACAGTTATCCGGCCAAGAAAATTCGACCGGCAACCGTTGATAAAACCCCGTGTAGACCGAAGAGGATTGAAGGCAATTCCCCAGGCTAATTAAGAAAAGCTGAGGCTTCGAAACTTGCTGGGCATGTGCGCCAAGTCAGAAGGAGGCAGTCGGCAGCATTGCGTTCTAGTAAGCATAAATTAGAGTGCTTCAAGGAAAGATGTTAGCGTGCATCATAGTGCCTATTTTCCCAAACTCTGGGTTCCATGATGGAAAGACACTTTGGCAAAATTGAAGATAACGGTAAGGCGGAATTTCAATATGATCACGCGCACAGGCGACTGGATAATTTATGGTGCTAGTCTCACGGAGTACAATAGCGAAATTAGAAGGTCTAAGACTGATACATGGAGGAAATTTTGTCAGTCCATTATGGAGTTGCCGGTATTGGCCCGACATCAAAAGTCCTTGCAACAGATCATTCTAACAGTGTAATGTATTCACCCATATACAAACCAAAAATAAATAGAATAAGTACAAACATAATTTAGAGTATAATTACAAAGTGACATCACAAAAGTGACATTAAAAAAGTAGAACTGTACTATGCAGAGTATGCAATTCCAAGTGCTTAATGATTGGGTCCCTATGTACTGAAACCGAAGCTTACACTAGATCTAGAAGATCACTGTTTTTTTATACCGAAGGCCTAGTGATGTTCCCAAATCGTATAGACCTATCAGTCTTTCATCTTTTCTTTTGAAGACAATGGAAAGATTGATGTTTATGAAAGGAAAAGGTACCTTGTGGAAAGTCGTCTTCATCCGAGCCAGTTCGCATATGTGAGAGGATGGTATACTGAGGGTGCCATTTTGTCTCTTCTGGGCTGTAATGAAAAATAATTCTCTGATAGGGAAATTGCTCTCTGCGCATTGTTGGATATTCAACAATATATTTGACAATATAGGTTTTGATTTCATTTCTAGGTCAGTGGAGCGAAATGGAGTGGATAAGTAACTTACAACTTAGATCAGTTCTATGCTTAGCAACAGGATCATCAGCTCGTCTCTTGATAGAAGAGTCCACTGTGATTGCGTCAAAGGGGTACCCTCAGGGTGGAGTACTCTCCATTGTTATGGACAGTGGTAGTTGATGGTTTGCTCACTACACTAGATCATAGTGGTGTCAGTGTAGTTGGTTATGCTGATGACCTCGTCATAACGGTCTGTGGGAAATATGAGAGTACGTATTGTAATCTCATGAGAACAGCCATAAGCGAGGTATCAAATTGGTGTAATCAGGGAGGGCTCTCGATGAATCCCTCGAAAACGATTGTAGTAGCTTTTACGGAGAGATAAAATTTATCGTGTGACTGTATTTCTTCTATAGTTACGCATCTACTTTTCCAGGGAGGTAAAGGATCTTGTTGTCATTCTGGATAGGAGGCTAGATGGAACTCACACTTGGTGGAGTCCAGACAAAAGCGATAAAGGCCTTTTGGGCAAGTCGCTCCTCTTAGGATAGGACATGGGTTCTTTCGCCGAGGATGACACTGTGGATATATATCGCTATTACTCGGACCATTATTACTTATGCGGCCATAGCTTGGTGTGGAAAATCTGAGGAATCTATCACCAAGAATAAAGTAGGTAGAGTTTAGAGACTCGACTGCCTTGGTATTACTGCGACAATGAGAACACGTCCAACAGCGGCCTTGGAGGCCTTGATTGGTTTAACACCACTTTATATCCATGTGATGAAGGTGGCGGCATGTTTGGCGGCGAATATTTACGCCAAAGTGTTCCGGAATGCTTCGGGAAGTCTCTCAATTTTATGTAAAGTAGTCGGTGAATCATCTTTGGTCCTGGATGTTATTCCTTTGGATCTATGCTTTCGCAGGTGATTCAGGGTCGAATTTCCAGACCGGTATTGTTGAATTAATTTCAGAGCGAGTTTAATCTGAACTAGTATACCGATGGCTTTAAAATAAATGACAGCATTGGTGCTGGTGTCCATGGACCCAACCAAGACTTGTCGATACCACTGGAAAGATCGCTTAGTGTTATCTAGGCTAAGATCTTGGCCATTGCTATACGTGCGGAGTTCAACCTAGGCAATGGGATCAAGAGCAAAACCATGAATATATTCTCTTAGAGCCAAGCTGCCTTAAAGGCATTTGGCTCGAATCGAATGCCATCAAATATTGCTGCGATACGTTGCAAAAGATTTCGCTTGGGAATGAGGTCCAGTTATTTTAGGTACCTGGTGGAATAGATGGTAATGAAATAGCAGATGCATTGGCCAGAAAAGGTTCCATGAAACCCTATTTCGGTCCGGAACCTTGATGTGCGGCACCACTTAATACCATCCTCAATCTAGTTAAGGATTGGGAAATTGCCAGATGCTTGGAACACTGGAAAGCTTAAAGTGGACGTTGTTATTCTAAGGCGACGATAGTTCCGCGATTTGGGTCAAACTTAAAACTAATTACAGAGTTTCTCACAGACCACTGTAGACTAAGAGCGCATCTGAAGAAGATGGTGGTCACAGATGTAGATGTTTTCCCGCAACCGTGCCTGGTCAGGGATAATAATAATAATTTTATAATGTGCTTTTTAACCTTTCTTCTTTAAAATTTGTTTCTTGTGGCGACAAAATAAATCTCAAGGCTGAAAAATCCCTCTTGGCGCTTACTTGCGTAGCAGGTACTGATTATATAAAATCGTTTCCAAAATAATAAAATATTTTTTGTTTTTTCGGTCACGAATATATTCATATATTGGAATTTCGTTTTTAAATAAGCTATCAATCGAACCAATAACATTTACATTCGGTGATTTTGATTTACATAATCTTTCCTTCTTTTTTTCGAATTTGTTGGAGAAAATCTTCGTCTCCTTCTAAAGAAAAAGATGATGATTGTCCTATAAAACTCTCTTCCTTTTACACTTGTAAATTTTTGAACAGAAAAGGGGAATTCTCTTTATAAGTCATATTGTGTGTATTTTGTACCCTGAACCCGTTCGTAATCGAGTACGGTTTTCATCCCTGCCAAAGTCAAAGCGGCATCAGTTCTTCTCAATTTTATTAAAGTTATAAAGGTGATAGAGATGGTTCAAATTTTTGAACAGTAAAAGAGAGTTTCCTTTATACTCCATATTGTGTGAAGATTATACCCTGAACCCGTTCGGGTTCGTGTTCGGTTTCAGTCCCTGTCAAAATCAAAGTGGCTGTCTGAATAATTCTTTCAAGTAAAAGTTTACCAGCAAGAATTTGCAAGCATTTTTTCGTGTCTCAATTTATTACTCTCTTCTGACTCTTTCTCGTTAAAAATTTTATGAGTTAATGAATTTGTTACAAATTTGTAAAAATTTGTAGTTAATGAGCAAAGCTATTGGCTAGCAAAAATCTAATGAAGTAGTTCTGGGTTAAATTAGATGTTAGCTGTTTCAGCAAAATAAATACACTAACTATGATAAGGGTCACTGTGAAAAACTTGACACAAACAACTAATACCTATTGAATCTTGACTGCTTTTTATAGCCCCGCAAATACTTCACTGGGTCTTTCAAAGAGAATAAGCAACAATACAATTTTATGCGCTAAAAACTTTGAAATAAATCAGTACATTCAACCAGGGTACACTAAAGAAGGTACTTGCGAGTCTGCGTACGTACTTATGTATATTTTTTGCTCATATATGTTTTCAGTTTCAAGCTGTTAAAGTTTGCTTACTTTTCTTTTTTTCGTTTACACTTTTACATCCACCATTTTTAAAATTCAAATCTGGGTTGCCAGATTTAAAATTACAAAAATTGGAAACAGTACATTGATAACAGTGTCTGTACATACATATATACTTATATACTAAATATATATATATAGTATATATAATATACATATAATATATATATATATATATATATATATATATATATATATAATATACATATAATATATATATATATATATATATATATATATATATATATATATATATAAAAGCGTCTGGTAATTATTAAAGATATTTATTATATATATATATATATGTACATATATACTCATCAATAGGAATATTCACATCAATATTTTTAATTGAAAATATCTTGGTTATATAAGGGAAATCATTAAATGAAATATTAAAACCTAATTTGAGTATACTCAGCTTTTGAAACTTTTTAATCTTTATTTCACAACTCTCTTCGTTATAAGATCCTAATGATATTTTATATCTATCTTAAACTCAGTATTATCTTTATTTGATACATCGATTCAAAACATTTTAGATAAAATCTGTATTTACTTATAAAGCAAACATCTGCATGTACCTTATTTATTGTACCATGGAGTCAACTAAAATCAGTACATGTACTGATAAAAACAGTACGTTTGGCAACCCTAGCTGATAATATGCAAAGCTAAATATTAGTTGTAGTATTAATGATGCTTCTTATTATATGAGTTTGATAAATAAGAATTTGCATCGTATTTAGTTATGGGTAGAACGGGTTAAATATTAACCCCAACAAATCGACGGCATTAGTTGTTGGACTATAAGATAATTTAATACGGCATCCATCTCCGACACACACTAATGGTACATGCATAAATTTTGTTAATTCTGCTAAAAATCTTGGTGTTATTCTGACCAGAACAATTCTGGCCGAACAATGAACACACTTTTTTGTTCAAAATTACAATAGCTTTATTCATCAACGTAATCTCTACTAAGAGCAATGTAATCATTCCAGCGCCGCTCTAACATTTCAATACCACTTTTGTAGTACGATTTATTTTTTGCCTCAAAAGAGGCCTTAGTTTCAGCAATAAACTCTTCATTCGTGCGAAATTTGTTACCGGCGAGCATTTTTTTGAGGTTTGCTAACTGGCGGTCGTCGCAGGGAGCCAAATCTGGCGAATTTCAATTCAAAGTTCAGTTCATGTAGTTTTGCTATTGTTTCAGAATCAACAACATGTTCTTCATTTTGACCATCAGTAATCAAACGCTACACCTGCTTTAAACAGAGCTTTCTCATAGTCAATAGCTCATGCAGTATAATGCCAACACGTTCTTTTGATGTCAGCTAACTCACTCAACTTCACTCTTCGATCATTCAAAACGATTTTGTGGATTTTTTTGATGTTTTCTAGTGTTACCGCCTCATTTGGACGTACACTGCATTCTGCATCATCGGAGTTTTTATTGTTGTTTGTGATGGAACGGAGTCCCCATAAAACTTTTAAAGTCATTGCTTCACTTGAACGGTATTTTTTTCCATCAAAAAGCACTGTAGAATTAAAACACGAAATTGTTCTTGATACATTGTTCTGAAAATAACGAAAGTAGCGTCACTCTTAGCGCAATAACTCACAAACTAATTAAAAGAATACTATGAAATTTTAACAGCTCTCTTTTGAAGGTTGGCACTAGCTGAAAAATAGGTGTATTCAATAAAACTAGCGTCATCTATGTGTTAGGCCCGGGACTTTTCAGCCCATTTGTTCTATATTTGTTATCTGGAGGAATAAAATCATTTCACATTTTGCGAGCAAGTTTATAACATTAATTTCAAGAATCTTCTGAAGTGCCATATATGTACTTATTTTTCTGCATAAAATTGTGTGTGATCAGCAGCCAACTTATCTATAATATAGAATAAAATTTTCGAGATCGAATAGAGGAAACAAGATAAACTTTACAAAATATAACAAAACTATATCCGGGCAACATTTCTTTATTAATTCAATTCGTCTTTAATGCCAACCTCTCCCTCAAATAAAAACTATAAGTAATGCAAGAAATTTTTAAGACTACCATACTTAATCACCTTAGCTAATCAAATACTCTCATTTCTATAAATTTTTTCTTCTTTCTTTTTGAATGTTATTTTAAAATAATTGTTTATTCCGATAATTAATATTTAAAACTGTTATTTTTAATATTTATTATATGTACAAATGTGTTACTAAATTTAATTAAGTTTTATTTATATTTTTTGTTTTTCACCTTTTTTTCTTAATTTCATTCATTAACACTCAAACATGAGTATATGGTGGGCAATTTAAAAGTTTAAATTTAAAAATACATTAAAACAAACACGGTTTAAAATTTTGCCACATTTATTTTCGTTTTGAAGTACAACTGTTCCAGTTAGAAATGAAATATTATTTCATTTATATGGCTGCCACGGCTGACCTCACAGTACCCCATTCGATTAGACCAATTTTCGAGAACTTTCTTGAGTGTATGGGGTCGTATCTCGGCAATGGCATGACGAATGTTGGCCTTCAAATGCTCAGTTTTCTTTGGTTTGTCGGCATAACGCTTGTATTTAACGGCGCCCGCAGAAAATAGTTCAACGGTTTCAAATCGCAAATTCTTAGCGGCCAACTGACATCATCATTTCGGCTAACGGTCATCAAACGTTTGACGCAATAAGTCGATTGTGGCATGAGATATGTGGCAAGTTGCACCATCCTGTTGAAACTAAACATCGTTTACATTAATAACATGAAGAGCATACAAAATAATCGAGTATTATGGTGCGATAGGCGTCTCCATTGACAGTAATTGTTGCGCCGTCTTCATTTTCAAAGCAATATCGGCAAATGATGCCTCCGCTTCACAAGGCGCACGAAACAATCACTCGTAATGGGTGTATTGACTTCTGTAAGACCACGTTTGTGTTTTCTGAGCCCAAATACGACAATTTTGCTTATTAACGTACCCACCAAGATGAAAATGGGTGTCATCCGAAAATATGATTTTAAATGATGATAAATTTCCTATAAATCCCAACGTTGCTCAGCGTAAATCAATTCATTACGTTCAGTGGAGATAATATACTGAATTTTGTGACAGAAAAGAATGACATAAGTAAGTATTGCCAGATTCGAAACCGCTGATTCAAATTTAAATTTTTAAATTGTCCACCTCATACTTATCTAATGCAATAATAGGTTTGTTTCCGTATTTTCTGAGTAAAATTCGATAAAATGCGAGTAAACATTAATTTTTCTTATTGTGAGGCCAAAAATTATAAAAGTACGGAATTGCAGAAACCAAATTTTTTACCGCAAATGGTAGCTCATATATGTCATTGTGTTACAACTTTAGATCTTTTTAAAATATGTACAATTTTAATGCTTACTTAAATTTGTTAGCTTAACCAGAATGTTTTCTTCCATAAAATCAAAATTACTTTTTTTATATTCTTGTGTACAATAAAATCAGTTTTTTTTTTCCTTTGTTATTGTTTATTTTTCAAACAGCTAATTGTTTTATAATTTACGTAATCTACCCGAAGAAATAGTACGTGTTGTTT
Source organism: Wohlfahrtia magnifica (assembly GCA_023159175.1). NCBI lineage: Eukaryota > Metazoa > Arthropoda > Insecta > Diptera > Sarcophagidae > Wohlfahrtia > Wohlfahrtia magnifica. Next base: position 697,930 of record JAKWBJ010000165.1, on the reverse strand, counting down.
CGAACATAAAGAAGAAAAAAATTATTTACTCACATTTCTCTCATTTACTCAATTTTTGCTTACGGGAACACTTTTCCCGCGGGATCTCAATTTTGTGTTCGGGAAAAAACCTAATATAAAATATATTTTTACTGTGGTGGGCTTATCAAGTAATAAATAAATAAATATGTAAATAAAATACATACGTATCTGCAACATACGTTTGTTGGCTGCAGTAAAATTAGTCCAACAACTTATCGACTTAATTACCTTACGTAGGGTAGTCATCTTGACGTGACGCGGAGGAAGAGCCGCGTGTCGTTTGAGTGTTTTTTTTTCCGTTTACAACAGCATACTGTTTCGGTGAAACTTACATTTGATAGGGTAGAAGGGTCAGTGACCATACTGCTGTTATACAACCCCCCGAAATGGGTGAGTTGAGCGGCCCAATGGATCTAGAAGATCAGTGGATTTTCTTACTAGGTCACTAAGCGAGGCTTTCCTAGCATCGTGTAGGGAGTGACACCTAAGAAAATTTCACAACCATGGTGGAACCCTAGGTTAATGCAGCTCAGGCAAAGAGAGATCAGGATTGTTGGAGCTAGGACAAGTATCGTCGGAGCTTGATAGACTTCGTCAAGGGTTACGGTAGGCCATCTTCGGACTCTCACATGTCTGGCCTTTCGGCTTCTTTAACAGATCTGTCCTGCAAAAGTATATTAATGAGCCATATGGCCTACGAGTAAACTCGTAAATCGTAAGCTACCCACGTAACTTATTCTAACCTATCAACTTAACTATAAGTAAAACGTCTCTCTAAAGCTCTTAAACATCATACGAATCATTTTTGCGTGATAGCAGCGTTAGTAGAATAAAATTTGAGACCAGTTATTTAATAAATAGATGCCTCAATTAAGAAGGCAACTGGGCTTCTCCTATATAACAAGGCTCGCTGAACTGTCGGAAACTGAAGTTGGGAGACTTGCAAACTTTATCATGTTTTTCCCTTTATGAGGACAGACACACCTCTACCTATCTTCTGTCCTTTCTTATAAACCGTGTATTTAAAAGCTAACAGCACATTTACAGCAGCACATACAAAACACGTACAATATAAATAAATGCTTTTTCTATTCTTCAGTTCGAAGCTTAAGTTTATCAATTTGATCGTTTATGTTGTTTACTGTATTGAAGGGCACAAAGTGATGATGGACGTGGATTTTTGCATTGCTCACAGTTTTCACATCTCAGCCGTAAGGAAACTACTGAAATGATAAACATATGTATTTGCATTATATTAGTATTAGTAGATATTTTTTATAAGCACTTTGTACGGTTTCTGCAGTTTTTTTTACCTTGCATGCAAGTGTATTTTTTGCCTTAAGATTATCAAAATGCCGATTTTTGCTCCAAAAATGTCGATTTTTCGATAAAATCTAAATGTACGACAACTTTATTTGTTTTAGAAGCATTTACAATTTTTAAGAACACTTAAATATTTGTATATTAAAATTAGACAACTGTTAATAACTCAGCTATATCCTAATAACTTCGTCAATTTCCAGCGAATTTCTTAACCATAAGTCTCGTTTTATTCATAATTTAATATAATTAATATAAACGCACATAAGCTTGAAAAATGTTGAAAAAATTGGATGGAAAATTTGTTTGCTTGAGAAATATACCAAGTTTCTTCAAGGCTACTAAACGCCTATATATCATTTAAAAAAGTCTGTTTCTCTTCTCAAATACGAAAAGAAACTTAAAATCGGTAGTATTCAGCTAACATATGCTATATATATTGTTATGTTTTAACCTTTTTAAAAACGTGTTTTTATGAGTTCGTAGATTGAAGTTAAAATAAAATAAATGTTGTGTTATGTGCACCACTGCTTGTAATCTTTTTACAGGCAATAACAATTTTTATTCTTAATTACTCTGTCTGTTTACAACTTTGTAAATAACAACAATTACTCGACCAGAGGTTATCCACACTTAACTCTCTTTTCTGAGTTAGCTCCAACTTAAGTGGTTTTTACTTATAATTATTATTTATTATTATTATTATTATTATTATTATTATTATTATTATTATTATTATTATTATTATTATTATTATTATTATTATTATTATTATTATTATTATTATTATTATTATTATTATTATTATTATTATTATTATTATTATCATTATTATTATTATTATTATTATTATTATTATTATTATTATTATTATTATTATCATTTATTATTATTATTATTATTATTATTATTATTATTATTATTATTATTATTATTATTATTATTATTATTATTAATATTATTATTATTATTATTATTATTATTATTATTATTATTATTATTATTATTATTATTATTATTATTATTATTATTATATTATCATTATTATTATTATTATTATTATTATTATTATTATTATTATTATTATTATTATTATTATTATTATTATTATTATTATTATTATTATTATTATTATTATTATTATTATTATTTATTATTATTATTATTATTTATTATTATTATTATTATTATTATTATTATTATTATTATTATTATTATTATTATTATTATTATTATTATTATTATTATTATTATTATTATTATTTTATTATTATTATTATTATTATTATTATTATTATTATTATTATTATTATTATTATTATTATTATTATTATTATTATTATTATTATTATTATTATTATTATTATTTATTATTATTATTATTATTATTATTATTATTATTATTATTATTATTTATTATTATTATTATTATTATTATTATTATTATTATTATTATTTATTATTATTATTATTATTATTATTATTATTATTATTATTATTATTATTATTATTATTATTATTATTATTATTATTATTATTATTATTATTATTATTATTATTATTATTATTATTATTTATTATTATTATTA